>AWOL01S0020188.1:286025-335745 GCA_000715115.1 Nicotiana otophora
CCCCACTTTACGTTCGCAACTATCTCCTTGCGGTCGCGAAGAATAACCAGCCCCCAGCCAAAATATCCCCTTTGCGATCGCGAAGCACAATGCACCAAATACGAGAAACAGCTAAAAACCATCAATCTCTTAAGCCCAAAATGGTCTGAAGCATATCTAAAACTCACCCGAGCCCTCGTAATCTAAACTAAACATGCACACAAGTGTAATAACATCATATGAACTTGCTCGCGTGATAATTAGAAAGGTCTAGGTGATTGCAGTATATTTTGGCCTGTAGTTAGCTCCGCTTAAGGCAAAACACCAAAATAACATCTATAACTACGAATCGGGCATCAAAATGTATGAAATTCAAAAGAAAGCTCAAGAACCTCTAAAGTCACAACTTCACATCCGCATCCTCTCAAATTAACTCAGAATTGAACCAATTTTGCAGACAAGTTTCAAATAGCAAGACAGACCGACACCAAGTCCCAAAACAAAAATCCAAACCCGATAGACATAAACTCAACTTACAGTCAAACCTAGGAAGTTTTCAAGCTTTTAAATTGCTAACTTTCGGTAACAACAAGTCAAACCAACCTAAGGACCTCCGACTTCAATTACAGGCATACCCCTAAGTCCAAAATCGTAATACGGACCTACTAGTATCGTCAAAACACTGATCCGGGGTTGTTTACACCAAATGTTGACCGTTATTAACTCAAGTTGTTTTTAAAATCCAAAAATCATATTTTCTTCAAATTTGTACGTAACAACTTCTTAGAATAAGACATAGACCGTGCATGCAATGCAAGAAACATCAAATGGAGCTAATAGAGGTCTTAGAACACAAAAATAAAGTCTAGTACTCAAAACAACCTATCGAACCGTCACATTCTCCACCTCAAAAGGACGTTAATCCTCGAATGGACATGAAAAGTACCTGGATAGGTGAAAAGGTGTGGGTATCCACTCCGCATATTGGAGTCGGACTCCCATGTAACTACCTCGATCTACTGACCTCTCCAATGAATTTTCACATATGGAAAATTCCTAGATCTCTACTTTCAAACCTGCCGGGCTAGAATAGCCATCAGCTCCTCCTCATAGGCTATATTCTCATCAAGCTTAATAGTGATGAAGTCCAAAACATGCGAGTTGTCCTCATGGTACTTCTAAAGCATGGAAACATGGAATACTGGATGTACTCCTAATAGACTGGGAAGCAATGCAAGCTTGTAGGAAACCTCCCCAACGAACCTCGGGCTCAACTTGCCCGCTTCCTAAACCACATTACGCCCTTCATAGGAGACACTCGGAGAAGAACCTTCTCACCCACCATATAAGCTACATCCCAAATGTTTTGGTCTGCATAACTCTTTTGTCTGGACTGAGTTGTATGAAGTAGTTCTTGAATCACGTTAACCTTTTCCATAGCATTACGGACCAAATCAGTGCCCAACAACCTAGCCTCTCGGGGCTCAAACAAAATAATCGGCAAACGGCATAGCCTCCCATATAACACCTCATACGGCGCCATCTGAATATTCAATTATTTATTGTTGTTTTAGGAGAACTCTGCAAGAGGTAAGAACTTGTCCCGTGAACCTCTGATATCCAAAACACAAGAACATTACAAGTCCTCCAAGATCTGAATTATCTGCTCGAACTGTTGCTCCATCTGAGGATGAAACCTTGTGCTCAGCTCAACCCGCATACCCAACTCACGCAGCACGACTCTCCAAATATATAATGTGAGCTACGTGACTCAATTGGAAATGATAGAAATGGCCAGGTCATGCAGGCGGATAATCTCCTGATTGTGAACGTGAGCTAACCACAGTGAAGAATTGGAAGTCGCTACCGCAATGAAGTGTGCGGACTTAGTCAACCGGTCCACAATAACCTAGAGTGTGTAATATTTCTTCAAGGTCCGTGGAAAGACTACCACAAAATCCATAGTTATGAGCTTCCACTTCCACTCCGTTATCTCTAATCTCTGAGTCAATCCACTCGGTTTTTTATGCCCATACTTCACCTATTGACAATTAAAACACCGAGATACATAAGCAACGATGTCTTTCTTCATTCTCCACCACCAATAGTGTTGTTTCAAGTCACAGTACATCTTCATGACACCCGGTTCAATAGAATAGCATGATTTGTGCACCTCCTCAAGGATCAATTCTCTCAACCCGTCAATATTTGGAACACAAATCCGGCCTTGAAGCCATATAACACCATCATCACCAATCACAACCTCCTTGGATCCACCTTGCTCCACTGTATCCTTCAACACCAACAAGTAGGTAGCATCAAACTGGCGAGCCTTGATATTCTTCAAAACCAAAGACTGTGCTACAACACAAGAAAGAACGTGGCTGGGCACTAAAACATCTAATCTCACAAACCGGTTGGCTAAATCCTGAACATCCATGGCTAATGGCCTCTCAGCTACTGGTATATAGGCCAAACTACACATGCTCTTCACCTTCCTACTCAATGCATCGGCCACTACATTGGCCTTCCCTGGATGATATAATATGGTGACATCATAGTCTTTCGACAATTCTAGGCATCTATGTTGCCGTAAATTAATGTCTTTCTGCTTGAATAGGTTCTGGAGACTCGGATGGTTGGTATATACCTTACAATGAACGTCGTACAGTGCCTACAAATCTGTAGCGCGTGAACAAAAGCAGCCAACTCTAAGTCATGAACAGGGTAATTCTTCTCATAAACCTTCAACTCTCGTGATGCGTAGGCAATCACCCTACCATCTTGCATCAATACCATGCCAACCCCAATAGGAGGTGCATCACAATACACGGTAAAGGATCCCGAACATGTAGGCAATACCAACACTGGAGATGTAGTCAAAGCAATCTTGAGCATCTGAAAGCTCAACTCAAATCATTGAACCATCTGAAAAGAGCACCCTTCTGGGTCAACTTGGTCAATAGGGTT
The DNA here is from genome assembly GCA_000715115.1 of Nicotiana otophora. Taxonomy (NCBI): domain Eukaryota; kingdom Viridiplantae; phylum Streptophyta; class Magnoliopsida; order Solanales; family Solanaceae; genus Nicotiana; species Nicotiana otophora. The sequence goes on from AWOL01S0020188.1 coordinate 288,975, forward strand.
GAGATAGATGAAAACCCCTCCACGAACTGGCGATAATAACCCGCCAAACCCAGGAAGCTCTGAATCTCTATAACTAAAGTAGGTCTGAGCCAGTTCTGAATTGCCTCAATCTTCTTAGGATCCACTTTAATGCCCTTAAAAGATACAACTAGCCCAAAAACGCAACCGATTCCAAACAAAACTCACACTTAGAAAACTTGGCATAAAACTGACGATCTCTCAAAGTTTGAAGTACGATCCGAAGTTGCTATTCATTCTCCTCTCGACTGCGGGAGTAAACCAAGATGTCATTAGTGGAGACGATCATAAAAGAATACAAATAGAGCTTAAAATCCCGGTTCATTAAATCCATAAATCCTTCTGGGGCATTCACCAAACCAAATTACATCACTAAGAACTCATACTAACCATACCAAGTCAGAAAAGTTGTCTTAGGAAGGTCTGATACCCTAATCTTCAACTGATGGTAGCCAGATCTTAAGTCAATCTTTGAAAACACTTTGGCACCGCGAAGATGATCAAATAAGTCATCAATCCTCGGCAACAAATACTTGTTCTTGATAGTGACCTTGTTTAACTAACGATAATCGATACACATCCTCATTGTTCCATTCTTCTTCACAAATAACACTAGTGCACCCCAAGGCGAGACACTTGGTCTAATGAATCCCTTGTCAAGCAAATCTTGCAACTTCTCCTTTAATTCCTTCAACTCAACTTGGGTCATACGGTATTGTGCGGTAGAAATAGACTGAGTGCCAAGAACCAGATCAATGCAGAAGTTGATATCACTGTCGGGTGGCATGCCCAGAAATTTGTAGGAAATACCTCTGGGAACTCGCACACAACTGGTACTGAATTAACGAAAGGAACCTTCACACTAGGATCACAGATATAGGCCAAATATGCTAGACACCCCTTCTTAACCATACATCGAGCCTTCACATGTGAAATAACCCTTCTAGTAGAATAGTCAGGAGTCCCCCTCCACTCTAATTGTGGAAGACCCATCATAGCTAAGGTCACCGACTTGGCGTGATAGTTCAAAATAGCGTGATAAGATGACAACTGGTCCATGCCCAAGATAACATCAAAGTCCACCATATCAAGAAGTAGGAGATCTACCTTAGTCTCGAAGCTCCCGATAGAAACCACACACGAGCGATAAACACGATCTACTACAATAGAATCTCCCATAGGCGTGGACACATAAATAAGAGCACTCAGAGATTCACGAGGCATAACTAGATATGAAGCAAAATAAGATGACATGTATGAATAAGTGGAGCTCGGATCAAATAAAACTAAGGAATCTCTATGGCAAACCGGAACAATACCTATGATGATGGTATCAGATGACTCTACCTCAGGTCTAGCCGGAAAAGCATACAAACGGGGTTGGGGCCTACCACTCTGACCTCTGCCTCTCATATGTCCTCTAGATAGCTGGCCTCCACCTCTAACGACCTGATCTCCACCTCTAGAAGCCTGACCCCCCACTCTAGCTGGCTGAGAACTCTGTTGTGGTATGTTGCCCTATAACCTAGGGCAAAAACTCGTGACATGCGTTAAATCTCCACAAGTATAACAAGTCCTTGGTTGTCGTGACTGCTAACCCTGGAACTGACAATATCGACCTGGATATCTTCCCTAATAACTTTGGATCATAGGTGTACTAATAGGAGCTAAAGGTGCACTATAGGCTAGCTGCTCCGGATGATACCCATAAGAACCACGACTACCCAAAGCATCACAAGATGCCTGAAGTACTGATTGACTCGGCCTGGGAGGATGGCCTCTACCAAATCACCCCTACCTCCAGACGAGGCACCACAAAACCACCAAAGTGATGAGGCCTCTTCTCAGATACTGCCTCCCTACCCTAACCACGAATCATCATGCTCTATCTAAGCAATCTCTATTGCTCGCTTGAAATAACTATCATCCCTAGTCTCCTTCACCATCTTTATCCTGATCCAGAAAGCAAGACCATCAATGAATCTCATCACTCTATCCCTCTCAGTAGGAAGCAAGACAACTGCATGGCGAGCCAAATCAATGAATTTTGTCTCATACTAGGTAACGGTCATGCTACTCTACTAAAGGTGCTCAAATTGCCTAAGGTACTCCTCTCTTAGAGTAAAAGGAATCAACTTCTTCAAAAATAGTTATGATAACCGATCCCAAGTGAGTGGCGGTGAACCTGCTAGTTTGCTCCGCTAATACTCCTGCCACCACCTCTTGGAAGAATCAATCATCTAAAACACTACAAAGTTGACTCCATTAGATTCCACAATACTAATGTTGTGCAACCCATCGTGGCAACGATCAATGAAATCATGTGGGTCCTTAGAAGGTGTGACACCAAAGCAAACAGGAAATACCTTTATGAACTTATCCAATCTCATCAATCCCTCAAAAGACATCATGGGCCTCTCCTCGGTTTGTGTAGAAAAGATAGGCCGGGCCACCCCAACACCGGAACTACCAGAGTAATATATCTGTGAGCCATTCGATATAGTGTATGAGTAGCGGGAGTCTGTGCTCCTCCCCCAACCTGAGAGATAGTTCGCACCACCAGAAAATGCACCAGTCTAGACCACGCTCTCCCTAAGGCCCGCCAAGAAGACTAGAGCATCCTGAAGTATCGGGGTAGCGATAAACCCCTCCGAGACCTTAGCTGGTCAAACATAACGGTCTAAAGAGGAAGCTCTTCCTCCAGCTCGATCTGAGCCTCCAGAATATGTGTTGTTGTGCGTGCTATAGGCTGAGCTTTGCCCCTAGCTCGACCTCGACCCCGTCCTCTACCCTTAGTAGTGGTAGCAACCTGGGGCTCCGGCTCCTGACCCACCATGGATGATGTGTGTGTCCTCACCATCTGCGAGATAACAAGAATGGAACGGTTCAAACTTGAATGATAGAATAACATCGCACGATAGAGAAACAATGAACTGAAATTTTCCTAAAGCCTTATAGTCTCAATAAGATAAGTACAGATGTCTCCATACTGATCCTATAGACTCTACTAAGCTTTCTCATAACTCGTGAGACCTAAAAAACCTAGTGATCTGATACAAACTTATCATGACTAAGATTCCCAGGTCGTGATGGCGCATAACATCTACTTGCTAGGAAAACCAATACTAGATAACCAGTTTAATATTTTAACAGTTTAAAGCAGAGTAATAACAATTATTAACGATAAATGAAGATGCAATACATGAAATAAACCCATAACATGGCACGATCTGTTCTAACCCCAGAAATCTGATGTCACTAGTACATGATCAATATGATGACCCGATAGGTCATTTTGAGCACTAGCCCTTATTTTCATGATCGAGACCTCCCCGAGCTTTATTTGATTTTTTTGGTTGGCGTGTGTGGTGTGTGTCTCTTTTTGAAAAGATTTTATATGAATTTTTGATAAAAATGTGAATTTTAACTTAAAATGAGGCTAGAGTTTACCACGGTCAATATTTTGAGTAAATGACCCCGACTCATTGTTTGATGATTCTGGTAGGTTCATATTGTGATTTGAACTTGGGAGTATTCCCGGAATTGAATTCGGAGGTACCTAAATTGATTTGACTTATTTTGCCGAAAGTTAACAATTTAAAAGTTTGGAAACATTCTAGATTTGGCCGTAGGTTGACTTTATGGCTATCATCAGTTTTTTTATTTTGGGACTTGATATAGGTGTGTGTTTCTATTTAAACTTGTCTGCAAAATTTGGTACAATTCGGAGTTGGTTATATAGGATTCGGATGCTTGGTTGCAATTCTAGAGGTTCTTGAGTTTTCCTTTGAAAGCTTATTCATTTTGATGTTTGATTTGTAGTTTTGGATGTCATTTTGGTTTTTTGATCATGCAAGCTAGTTTGTATGATAGTTTTAGACTTGTTTTTATGTTTGGTTTGGAGCCTAAGGCGCTCGGGTGAGTTTCAGACACGTTTCGGATAAGTTTGGATAGTGTGAGGACTGCTGGTGTGTTTCAGTTCTGGTTTTGGGTTGCAAGTCTCACAACTTTGAAGACCTGTTCGCAAATGTGAACTTCGCTTTTGCAAATTTGAGCTTGTAATTGTAACAGGGGACTAGGCAGGGTAGTCTTCTCATTTGCGAAGAAATGTTCACAATTGTGGACATCCCAGTCTTCGCTTTTGCGATTGATTAGTCGCATTTGGGACTGAGCACTGGTCTTAGCCAGGTTCACAACAACAACAACCTAGTATAAGCCCACTAGTGGGGTCTGGAGAGGGTAGTGTGTACGCAGACCTTACCCCTACCCTGGGGTAGAGAGGCTATTTCCAATAGACCCTCGGCATCCTTCCCTCCAAGAACTCTCCACCATGCTCTTAGCCAGGTTCACAACAACAACAACCTAGTATAAGCCCACTAGTGGGGTCTGGAGAGGGTAGTGTGTACGCAGACCTTACCCCTACCCTGGGGTAGAGAGGCTATTTCCAATAGACCCTCGGCATCCTTCCCTCCAAGAACTCTCCACCATGCTCTTAGCCAGGTTCACAACAACAACAACCTAGTATAAGCCCACTAGTGGGGTCTGGAGAGGGTAGTGTGTACGCAGACCTTACCCCTACCCTGGGGTAGAGAGGCTATTTCCAATAGACCCTCGGCATCCTTCCCTCCAAGAACTCTCCACCATGCTCTTAGCCAGGTTCACAACAACAACAACCTAGTATAAGCCCACTAGTGGGGTCTGGAGAGGGTAGTGTGTACGCAGACCTTACCCCTACCCTGGGGTAGAGAGGCTATTTCCAATAGACCCTCGGCATCCTTCCCTCCAAGAACTCTCCACCATGCTCTTAGCCAGGTTCACAACAACAACAACCTAGTATAAGCCCACTAGTGGGGTCTGGAGAGGGTAGTGTGTACGCAGACCTTACCCCTACCCTGGGGTAGAGAGGCTATTTCCAATAGACCCTCGGCATCCTTCCCTCCAAGAACTCTCCACCATGCTCTTAGCCAGGTTCACAACAACAACAACCTAGTATAAGCCCACTAGTGGGGTCTGGAGAGGGTAGTGTGTACGCAGACCTTACCCCTACCCTGGGGTAGAGAGGCTATTTCCAATAGACCCTCGGCATCCTTCCCTCCAAGAACTCTCCACCATGCTCTTAGCCAGGTTCACAACAACAACAACCTAGTATAAGCCCACTAGTGGGGTCTGGAGAGGGTAGTGTGTACGCAGACCTTACCCCTACCCTGGGGTAGAGAGGCTATTTCCAATAGACCCTCGGCATCCTTCCCTCCAAGAACTCTCCACCATGCTCTTAGCCAGGTTCACAACAACAACAACCTAGTATAAGCCCACTAGTGGGGTCTGGAGAGGGTAGTGTGTACGCAGACCTTACCCCTACCCTGGGGTAGAGAGGCTATTTCCAATAGACCCTCGGCATCCTTCCCTCCAAGAACTCTCCACCATGCTCTTAGCCAGGTTCACAACAACAACAACCTAGTATAAGCCCACTAGTGGGGTCTGGAGAGGGTAGTGTGTACGCAGACCTTACCCCTACCCTGGGGTAGAGAGGCTATTTCCAATAGACCCTCGGCATCCTTCCCTCCAAGAACTCTCCACCATGCTCTTAGCCAGGTTCACAAATGCAAATATTTGATCGCTTTTATGGTTGGATGGGAGATTGCATTTGCGATGTTTTTGGCGTAAGCCAGCTATAGAAGGCTAAGGACACAGTTCGCATTTGTGGCCTATTTTCTCGCATTTGCGATGGTTGCAATTACATACAAGAATTCACAATTGCAACATTCGTAGTTATGTAAAAGAGGAGAAAATCAGGACTTAGCTTATTCTACACCATTTCTTAACTCTAAACATTCTAGAGGCGATTTTTCAAGAGATTCATTTTTCCAAATTCATTGGTAAGCAACTTTAATTCATTTCCTTTCAGTTACCCAAAACTTTTCATGTGTTTTCAACATCAAATCTTGGATTTCCATGGTAGAAATTAATAATTTGGGTAAAAATTGGGATATTTTGTAAAATTGAGATTTATACCTCAAATTGATGTCAGATTTCGAAAAAAATCACATAACCGGGCTCGGGAGTAAACGGGTAATCGGGTTTTGGTCTGAATCTCGGGTTTTGACTAAGGGGGCCCGGGGTTGGCTTTTGTTGACTTTTTCAAAAATGATCAAAATTGAACCTTTTTCATTAATGGTTAGTTTCTAAAGCTTATTTTGAATCGTTTGATCGATAAATTTGCAAGATTTGGTTGGTTTGGAGGCTTGCTCAAAAGCCAAGGCAGTGGTTGATTGATTGTTTTGTTCGCGGAGTGAGGAAATTGTTGGGTCTAACCTTGACTTGATTGAATTAGGACTTCTTGAACTATTTGTGATGTGAATTATCTGGGAAAACGACGTATATGCGTGATGACGAATGTATATACGCCGTCATGGGGTTTAGCATGTGGGATTGGGCTATTTATATTCATGTCTTCATTTATTCCATGTTATTTCTTGTTATATGTTTTAGATGTTTCATGTTCTTACTTGGCATTGTTAATTGTTATCTAATTGTTACTTGCTTTAATTGGTTCATTTCTCACCCGATTTTGCTTGTTTGCTGTATGTTTCTACTTGCCATAATTGTATATTCTAATTGTTACATGTTTATCTGCTTTTATTATTTTTATGTTATTTGATTCACTCTACTATGTTATTTTCGCTTACGTGAGTCGGTTTGCTGTTATGTACTGATGAATTGGTAAAGTTTGAGATTCTGAGATGTTGGATGTTCTCCGTTTATTCTATGGTTCTTTACTGTTCCATACATTTCACCTCCTTTGTGTTGATATTTTATAAATATTGTTGTCGAGTAGTTTATGTTAATGATTTGAATTTTTTGGAATCGAGTTGCACATCCCAATGGTATTAAAGTGATATGATATGATATAGAGAAATAAGGACGGAATGTGATATGAGATGATGACATGGTGGGACCGAGTTGCGCATCGCAACAGATTTGATATGTTATAAGTTTTTTGTGGCCGCAAAGATTGTTCTCGGTGTTATAATATAAGATTTGAAATTCTGCTATTGTGGGGCTTTTTTTGGTAATTGACGTGTGGGTTCGGTTATTTGACATTATTGTTTTATTTCTATTCTTGTTTCCTATTATTATGGTTTCGTACAGGTTTATTATGAGTGTCTTGTCTTAGCCTCGTCGCTACTTTGTCGAGGTTAGGCTTGGCACTTACAGAATATGTGGGGTCGGTTTTACTCATGCTACACTTCTGCACTTCTTATGCAGATACCTGTGTTGGTCCCAGCGGTGCGTAGCGAGACTACTCGGATTCAGCTGCTTTTGGAGACTTGATGTATAGATGCACGATGTCTGCTTTCCTTGAAGTCCCCTTTCCATTCTATCTTTAATGTTTATTTAGTTTCAAAGATTTGTATTTTTTAAGACATTGTTTATAGTACTCTAGATGCTCATGTTTCATGACTCCACACTCTGGATATGTTCAGATTACGTTATTTGGTATTTTTATCAAACTATTTCAAACTATTACAATGCACTACTAATGTTTTGATTTAAACTATTAAAGCTAGTTAAGTAATTTAGCTAACCCTGGCTTGCCTAGCAAGTGAAATGTTAGGCGTCATCACGGTTTCGAGGGTGGGATTCTCGACCGTGACAATTTGGTATCAGAGCACTAGGTTGGCTAGGTCTAACGAGTCATAAGTAAGCTGAGTAGAGTCTAGATGAACGGTACGGAGATGTCTGTACTTATCTTTTAAAGGCTATATTGATTTAGGAAAATTTCATTTATATCATTCCCTACCGTGCGACTTTATTTTATTACTGAGGTTTGAATCATTCTATTCTTGTTCTTTCATAGATGGTGAGAACACGCATAGCATCTACAGCTGGGCAAGAGTCGGAGCCCCCAGTTGCAGCCATTACTAGGGGTAAGGGTCGGGGCCGAGGTAGGTGTCGAGGCAGAGGCAGAGCTCAACCTAAAGCACGCGCAACAACAGCCATTGCAAAGCCTCTGACAGAGCATAAGGAGGAGATTCTTATTCAGACTACACCAGTCTAACCCGCTTAGGTCCTGGAGGGAATTATCGCTACTCCCGTACTTCAGGATGCTCTAGTCTATTTGGCGGGCCTTACAGAGAGTGTGACCTAGGCCAGAGTATTTCCTATGGCACCAACTATCTCTCAGGCTGGGGGAGGAGCTCTGACTCCCGCCACTCATACTCCGGAGTAGATGACCCCTTGTACCAGACTCCGGCAGTTCAAGCAGCTGGGGTAATTCAGCCCGTTAATGCTACACAGACTGGGAAGAGGCCAGTGATGACTTCTCAGGGATTGATGAGTTTGGATAAGTTCAAAAAGCTCATTCCTATTCATTTTGGTGATACACCTTCTGAGGACCCACAAAATTATTTGGACTATTGCCACGAGGTCTTGCGCAATATGGGTATCATGGAGTCCAATGGAGTCGACTTTGTAGTGTTTCAGATGATCGGTTCTGCCAAGAGGTGGTGTCAGGATTATGAGCAGAGCATACCAGCAGGTTCATCGCCACTCACCTAGTACCAGTTTTCGTAGCCATTTTTTGAAAAGTTCATTTCTTTTACTCTGAGGGAGGAGTACCACAGGCAGTTCGAGCATCTTCGGTAGGGTAGCATGACTGTTACCCAGTATGAGACTAGATTTGTGGACCTAGCCCACCATGCAGCTATCTTGAGTCCTACTGATAGAGAGAGGGTAAGGAGATTCATTGAGGGTCTTACTTTTGGTACCAAGTTACAGATGGACAAGGAGACTATGAATGATATTCCTTTCTGAAAGGCCGTGGAGATTGCTAGGCGGATCGAGATTATTCGTGGTCAGGGTAGAGAGGCACTATCTGAGAAGAGGCCTCATTATTTTGGTGGTTTCAGTGATGCCTCATCTGGAGGCAAAGGTTCAATTGGTAGAGGTCATCCTCATAGGCTGATTCAGTTAGCTCTTCAGGTAGCCCACGGTGCTTCAGGCAGTTGTGGTTCTTATGGGTCTCATCACGAGAAGCCAACATTTAATACCGCTTCTATGTGTCCACGATTGTGGTTGTGCCACGTGATTCTTTGAGTGCTCTTGTCTATGTGTCCACACCTGTGGGATATTCTATTATGGTAGATCGTGTTTATCGCTCGTGTGTGGTTTCTTTTGGGAGCTATTACACTAGGGTAGATCCTCTACTTCTTGATATGATGGACTTTGATATTATCTTGGGCATGGATTGACTGTCATCTTATCATACTATTCTAGATTATCACGCCAAGACTGTGACATTAGTCATGCCGGGGTTGCCTCGATTAGAGTGGAGAGGTACTCCTGGCCATTCTAATTGTAACGTTATTTCTTATGTGAAGGCTCGGGGTATGGTAGAGGAGGGACGTATAGTATATTTGGTCCATATATGTGATCCTAGTGCGGAGGTTCCTTCCACGGATTCAATACCAGTTATGCGCGAGTTCCCAGAGGTGTTTCCTACATATTTGATGGGGATGCCACCCGACAGAGATATCGACTTCTGTATTGACTTGGCTCCAGGCACTTATCCTACCTCTATATCATATGGCTACAAGTGAGTTGAAGGAACTGAAGGAATACTTGCAGGATTTGCTTGATAAGGATTCATTAGACCTAGTGCCTCACCTTAGGGTGCAACAGTGTTGTTCGTGAAAAAGAAGGATGGTTTGATGAGGATGTGTATAGATTATCGGTAGTTGAACAAAGTTACTATCAAGAACAAGTATCTGTTGTCGAGGACTGAGGACTTATTTGATCAGCTTTAGGGTGCCAAAGTGTTTTCTAAGATTGATTTGAGATCTGGCTACCATCAGTTTAATACTAGGGCATCGGATGTCCCTAATACAACTTTTCGGACTCGGTATGTCACTGTGATCATCTTCATTGATTATATATTGGTCAACTCCCGCAGTCGAGAGGCGCATGAGCAGCATCTTCAAATCGTACTTCAGACTCTAAGAGATAGTCAGTTATATGCCATGTTTCCAAAGTGTGAGTTTTGGTTGGACTTGGTTGCCTTTTTGGGCCATGCTGTATCTTCCAATGGAATTAAAGTGGATCAGAAGAAGATTCAGGTAGTTCGGAACTAGTCTAGACCTACTTCAACTATAGAGATTCGGAGCTTCCTGGGTTTGGCAGTTTATTATTGCCGGTTCGTGGAGGGGTTTTCATCTATCTCAGCCCCATTGACCAAGTTGATCCAAAAGGGTGCTTTTTTCAGTTGGTCCAATTTGAAATTGTTAGGGATCGGGTTGCACGCTGCGATGGTATTAAGGTGATATGATATGATATGATATGATACGAAGGAATAAGGACGGAATGTTATATGATATGATAATTTGGTGGGATTAAGTAGTGCGGCGCGACGGATTTGATGTGTTATAAGTTGTTTTTGGTTGTAAAGATTGTTCTCGGTGTTGTAATATGATATTTGAAATTATGCTAATGTGGGGCAATTTTTTGTTGTTGACTTGCGAGTCCGGTTATTTGACTTTACTATTTTATTTCTATTCTTATTTTCTGTCATTATGGTTTCATACAGGTTTATTGTGAGTTCCTTGTCTTTGCCTCGTCATTACTTCGTCGAGGTTAGGCTCGCCACTTACAGAGTACATGGGATTGGTTGTACTCTTGCTACACTTATGTACTTCTTATGCAGATACCAGTGTTGGTTCCATGGGCGCGTAGCGAGACTCCTCGGATTCAGCTGCTTTTGGAGACTTGAGATAGCGCATCCCTGAAGTCCCTTTTCCATTCGATTTTTACTTCTTATTTAGTTTCAAATAGTAATATTTTGTTCACACTTTATCTGTAGTACTTTAGATACTCTTGTATTCTCGTGACTCCAGACTCTGGGATATGTTAAGATTACGTCATTTGGTATTTTTATCAATTTATTTCGAACTATTAGAGTGTATTACTAATATTTTGATTTAAACTTTTAAAATTGATTAAGTAATTTAGCTAACATTGGCTTGCCTAGCAAGTAAAATATTAGGTGTTATCACGGTCCTGAGGGTGAAATTCTGGGATGTGACAAGCAACTAGAAGTCTACAAGTGTGGTTGAACAAAATACCACAATTCGAGATGAGATAAACAGTAAAGATAGAAATAGATGGGGACTTCATGGACTATGAACGCCAGCAACTCTACCTCAAGTCTTCGCTGTAGATATGATCTGAGCAGAAGCACCACTAGACACCACTTGGACCAACACCAGTATCTGCACAAGAAATACAGAAGTATAGTATAAGTACAATCGACCCAATGTACTCCGTAAGTGTCGAGCCTAACCCCTACGAGGCTATGACAAGACACCTACTAAATCTTGTACAGGTATATACATAAAGAAATAAAATAACAAGTAGGACAATTAAAATATTGACTAGGAGGGGACATATAGAAAGGGGAGTACGATAAGAATGGCAAGTACAAAATCACCAAATAGCCCTTTTCCGCAAATAATATTCAATGTAACTAATTAAATCACCAATCCGGAATCAAGTAAAGAGATGAAATCAATAATGGCACGGCATCACCGTTCGTGCTTTTACTCTCGTCCTCACCATGTAATATCATAAATGAAAGGGCATGTCATCACCCCTCGTGATTTTACTCTCAACCTCATATGATGTGCTAAATGGTAATAAGCAATCAAATGCACGGCATCACCCTTCGTGCTTTAATCCTCACAATTTCTCAAATAAATGATGTTGTATGCAAATAAGGCACGACAACACCCTTCTTGCTTTTTCACTCTTCCTCAACAAGCAACAACATTAATCCAAAATAGCAATACAAGGTGGAATGAAATTTCATTTCAATCACAGTGTAATGATAACTCAACTCAACTTTCAAAATCTCAACAACTTTAAAATAAATAATAGATATGAATGCGAACAACTAAAGAAGTAATAATCTAACTACGACAAGGAAAACATAGTCATTGAAACGACATAATACAAATAAACAATTTCCACCTGCATTCTTTAACCCAATGATAATGCATATATACTTATCTTACATAAACATCATCCCCACACATAATTCACGTAGCAAATAGACCAACAAGTCCTATGTACCTCAAGTCAAGGTTAACCACGACACTTACCTCACTCCGGAACAAAATCAATGCTCATCTGCGGCTTTTCCTTTAAAATTAGCCTCCAAACCAATCAAATCTAGCCAAATATAGTTCAAATAATTCAAAATAGCCTTTAGAAACTACCTACGAGTGTAAAAGTTTCAATATTTAATGAATTTAGAAAAAGTCAACAAAAGTCAACCTCAGGCCTGCTTGGTCAAAACTCAAGATTCGGACCTAACCCAATTGCCCTATTCACCTACGAGCCCGGTTATGTGATTTGTTTTGCAATCCGACCTCAATTTGAGGTCAAAATCTCAATTTTACAAAGTCTTCAATTTCTACCCAAATCCCTAATTTCTATCATGGAAATCCTAGATTAAAGATTAAAATTAATGGGTATTTATTGAAATATAACAAAACAAGATAAAATTTAGTAACCAATGAAGTAGGGATGAAAACCCTCTTCAAAATCGCCTCTAGGCCGAGCTCTAGCTTCATAAAGGGTAAGCCCCCCTCGACTTCGCGTTCCCGACTAGCTCCTCACAGTTGCAAAGAATAACCAGCCCCCAGCACATACTTCCTGTTCGCGATCGCGAAGCACAACGCACCAAACATCAGAAACAGCTGAAAAACAACAATCTCTCTAGTCTAAAATGGTTTGAAGCCTATCTGAAACTCACCTGAGCCCCTCGGGCTCCAAACTAAACATGCACATAAGTTGAATAACATCGTACGAACTTGCTCGCGCGATCTAAACAACAAAATAACATTTAGAACTACTAATCGGACATATAAACGCATGAAATTCAAAACAAAAACAAACTCAATGTCTCAAATCACAACCCCACGTCTGACTCCAATCAAACTAACTACGAAGTGCACCAAATTTTGAAAACAAGTTTCAAATAGCAAAACGGACCTATACCATGTCCCAAAACCGAAATCCAAATCCGATAGCAATAAACTCAACCTACGGACAAACCTAGGAAGTTTCTAAGCTTTTAAATTGCTAACTTTTGACAAAACAAGTCAAATCAACCTAAGGACCTCCGAATTCAATTTTGGGCATATGCCCAATTTCAAAATCACAATATGGACTTACCGAAATTGTCAAAATATAGATCTGGGATCATTTACATAAAATGTTGACCGTAGTCAACTCAAGTTATTTTTAAAGCCAAAAATCATTTTTTTCAAATATTTACGTAAAACTTTTCTAAAAAATACATGAGCCATGCACGCAAAACAAGAAATATTAAATAGAGCTAATAGAGGTCTCAAAATACGAAAATAATGACTAGTACTCAAAATAACTTATCGAGTCGTCACATTGCTCGAAAGAGAATTACGACACCTAAAGTGTTCATGATCAGTAAAGAATACTTAGAATAATAGGAGATATAGCAGGAAGGATTCTGACAATTGGTGAAATCATAACTCTAGACCTCATTAATCATGTCTCCAACCCTTAGTATCTTTAGTTGTTAAATAATTCCTTTAATTTGTTAGTTAATTATTTTGACATAAGAATCTTAATATTTATAACTTAGAAATTGTTCGAGCTTGTCTACTAGGTGATAGTGAACAGTTGTAGCTATACCTTAGTTCTCTGTGGAATTCGACTCTGGACTCTTAGACTAGATTTTATTTGCAGCGACCGCTTATCCTTTTTAGCACTAGAATTGGGCATGATCACATTGTCTCTTACATACATTGATATTGGATCTTGAGCATGCGTGTGTACACAATTTTTACACATGCAGTGATTTGATATAAATATGGTTGACATGAATCATGTCTTGGTTGGAGGATTGAGGTATTGATATCTTAATTGCTCTCCTTATCTTTTAATCATGCCTAATGTTTTATGACTTTTGTTTCTTAAGTTTTCATACCTATTTGATGATAACATCCTTATTTCCATTTTTTATTTATGCTTTACATGATTATTAGATGGATAGTGAGTGTCAATGTCGATCCCTCGCCACTGCTTTTACGAGGTTAGATTTTATACTTACTAAGTACCGTGGTTTTGTACTCATACTATGCTTCTACATATTTTTGTGCAGGTTATGAGACTGGTATTAGTGGTACCATTGAGTTGAGTAGGAGCACTATTTTGAAGACTTCGTGGTGAACTGCAATACTTGATCTGATTTTCACCACATGGAGTCCCCTTCCCTACTTATCTACTTCCTGTTCATTTATTCATTTCAGAAAGATGTATTTATTCAGTTGACTCCTCTTACTCTTATTAGTGCTCGTGATATAGTGACACTGAGTTTTGGGCAGTTGATTAGACAGTTGTGGTTGTGTTTAGATCCTATTACGAATTATGCTTTCATGTTATTGAATTGAAAATTATGTAACGACCCGACCGGTCATTTTGAGCATTTGTACTTTTCTTGGTGGTTTAAGGGAATTAGTAGCTCTGAGTAATGTATTATTATTTGTGTGTATCATCAGTTTTGGTTCTAGGGTGATTCAGAATTATTTGGAAGGATGAATTTATTTTTTGAAGCTTTAAGTTGGAAGAGTTGGCCAAGTTTAACTTTTGAGTATTTGACTACGGGTTAAAATTTTGATGGTTCTATTAGGTCTGGATGGTGATTTAGGACTTGGGCGTATGCCCGTATTTACCTTTGGATATTTCTAGAGGGTTTCAGCACTATTTGGCGAAAGTTGGCAATTTGAAGGTTTGTAATAGTCATAAATTTGACCGAGAGTTGACTTTGATGATATTGGGTTTGAATTATTGTTTCGAAAGTTGGAATAGGTTTGCTATATCATTTGGAACTTGTATGCAAAATTTAGATTCATTCCGGATTGGTTAGGCTTGAATTGGGCGCTTGGTTCGAAGTTAGAAGTTTAGGAATTTAAGAGATTGATCTTGATCGACAATTCGTGGTTTTGACATTAATATGTGTGATTTGAGGCCTCGAGTATGTCTGTAATATGTTATGAGACTTGTTCAAATGTTCGAACAAGGTCCCGAGGGGCTCGGATGAGTTTTGGGGTGGTTTCGGACTATTTCTAGATGCTGGTTTTTGGCTATAGTAGTGTGCATCGCGATCGCGGACTTTGGGTCGCGTTCGCGCCGAGTAAAATGGAAAAAGGGCACCTGTGAATCGCGTTCGCAGAGGGTTCTTCCCGTTCGCAAAGAAGAAATCATGTTGTCACTAAGCTAATTTTGGAAGCTTATAGCATGCAATTTATGGGGAATTTGGAGATGTTCCAAAAACAAAAGTTGTAGTCCTTGGTGTTTAGCTTTCAGAACATCAAAATTATTTATCATTTGGAGTTTTGTACAAAAAGTTATAGCCATTATACGAGAGGCTGTCTGGAAGAGTTGGGCAAGCTTGTTGGAATTTGTTCATCACGATCACGAGGGAATGTTCGCGATTCCGAAGGGTAAAAATTGAGGTGGAATATTTTGGAATTGCGATTACGATGTTAGGGACCGCGATCGTGAAGATAGACCCCTGGAGGTGTATTAAAACATCAAATTTTGGGATTTTGAGTTCATTTTATCATACTTTTGCTATGGAGCCCGAATTGAGGCAATTTTCACCACATGGATTGGGGTAAGTGTTTTATACTCGGTATTAATTTTTATCTGTGATTCCTTCTTTGTTTTTGGAATTTTATTGATGATTTCAAAGAGAAATTGGGGGTGTTTATTTAAAATTTAATAAAGTGAATTTTTAAAATTTGAACATCGATTCGGAGTCGGGATTGAGTGAAATTAGTATGGTTGGACTCGTAATTGAATAGGTTACCGGATTTTATGAGTTTTGTTGGGTTCCAAGGTGTGGGCTCAGGTTTGACTTTTTTGTTGACTTTGAGTAAAAGTGTAAATATTCGACCTTTTATCATTTGGGATTGTTTCCTTAGGCATTATTTGTCATTTGGCTTGCTCGATATTTGTCTTGGCTTGTTCGAGATAAGTATCTTATTTAAACTTGGTTGAGGCACTAGTTTCCTGAATTATTTGTGATTACTACGTACTATGGGTGCACGCATGCATGGGGTTTGAACCTGTATGCTGACACCAGGGGTATTTATACATGCTTAGGTTGTGTTTAGGCTATGATAAGCCTAGAATTGACTGTTAAGCTTTAAGTTATGATGTTTCTCATATTTGTAAGACAGTGTGAACTATTTGAGCCATCTTTGAGGCAACATAGAGGTTTAATCCCTGAATGAACTTGATAAATGCTATTATGTGATGAAATTGTCGATTTGAGCTATGATAGCACACTCTGCACATGCCTACACTTTAGCATATCATTTATACCAGTCCAGGAGCATGAGATTTGTTATTAATTCATCACATACATGTATTCTTGTTTATTTTCTCCTATGTGATATGATTAGACTGGATGCCTATGACCACATCAGGCGGATTGTGTTGTTATGCCTGTGCGGGCAGATTATGAGATTGTGCCTGTTACCACGCTGGTGGATTGTGTTATTGTTCATGTGACCATGTCGGGCGGATTATGATATTGTGCCTGTGACCACGCCGGGCAGATTCATATTATTAGCATGTGAGTTATCTGTGCAATACGTGAGTTGACCGTGCAGCACGTGAGTTATCCATGCAGTACGTGAGTTGTTAGTGCATCACATGAGTTGTCCATGCGGATTCAAATATTGATATTATAGCACGTGAGTTGTCCGTGCGGTTGATATTATTAGCACGTGAGTTGTCCGTGCAGCACGTGAGTTGGCCGTGCAGCACGTGAGTTGTCCGTGCAGCACGTGAGTTGTCCGTGCAGCACATGAGTTGTTCGTGCAGCACTTGAGTTGTCCGTGCGGATCCAGATATTGATATTATAGCACGTGAGTTGTTCGTGCAGCACGTGAGTTGTCCGTACAGCACGTGAGTTATCCATGCGGTTGATATTATTAGCACGTGAGTTGTCCGTGCAGCACGTGAGTTGTCCGTGGAGCGTGTGGATACGGATTCATCCCCCTAGGTTCACCCTCTCATGTCTCTCTCTTGATGGTGTACACATGGATTGTGAGGAACCGAGGGGTTTTTGGTTGATGTGAGCTCTGGGAAGGCTAGTTACTATTATTCGATTGGGTTGCGCGGCCCAATGGATTGATATTTATTGCATTTCATCTTTACTTGAAATTGCCTCAACTGTTTACCTGATTTTACTTGCATATCTTCCTTATATGCTGGATTGTTGACTGATTAAAACACTTTAAAATAAAGAATTGTGAGCATCAAAGTGGTTTTACTTGAGATTTCCTATTTTGATCATGTATTTGTACTATACTTGTTGAAATTATGGACTGCACAAGTGTTAATGAGTATCATCTATAGTTCTTGCCTCACTTACCTCGCCGAGGTTAGTTAGAATACTTATTGAGTACATGGGGTCGGTTGTACTCATAATACGCTTCTCCACCTTCCCTGCAGATCTTGGAGTAATTATTATTGTTTATGGAGGGAGTTGGTATTGAAGATGTACTCGCGTTATGGATATCACTTGTCCTTGGTAGCTTTAGATTTGAATATTGTTCATGTACAATACAAACATATATTGTAATTATTTTAGTTCTGTTTTTGTAAAACTCTAAATTTTAGAAGATCATGATTTGTACTATCAGTCCTTGGGGATTCTTGTATTAAAGTTCAAGTATAATATCATTATTTCTCTTATTAGATCTCATTTGAAATTAGATTATTGTTGAATTGGATTACCTAGCGGGTTGGGTTAGGTACCATCACGACTAGTTGGATTTTGGGTCGTGACAAGTTGGTATTAGAGCTATAGGTTCATAGGTTCTACAAGTCATGAGCAAGTGTCTAGTAGTCTTGCAGATCGGTATGATGACATCCATGCCTATCTTCGAGTGGCAACAAAGAATTTAGGATAAACTTTCCATCTTTCTTTCCTTATCATACGGTACTGATTCAGCTTACAGCGTATCTCTTTGAATTCTTTCCACTCACTCGTATGCGCATGTGAGCGCTCAGTATCAGCTCTACATCGACTCTTGTGGATTCCATGGATGAGGTGCGAGATGTGTTTTCTGTGTTTTGGTGATGAGCGAGTCTGGAGGACTTGAAGGCCAGTTTGGACCACTACTTTGGCTCGGTAGTTTTAGTTGTGTGAGCATGTGCTTTTGGACTTATATATCCAGTGGTGTCCCTATATGCGGGACTGGTGGCTCTATGGTGGTTGGATGGCTATATAATGAGTAGAATGTGACTGCGAGATGTGTTCAGATGGTTTGAATGTGACAGGAAGAGTTTTCTTAAGATATGAAAAGGACTATTGGATGCTCGATTTTTGTGGATGGGTCATACAGTCTTGAGTTATGAAGGTTTTTGAGAGATTCTTTCTTGTTATTTCATTTGTGAAATGAAGTAGATTTTTATGTCTTGTGGATAAGTTCGGACTCAGGAAGATTAATTGATTGCGTAGTAGTTGTGGCTGTGAAAGGGTATAGTGAGATGTCAGATTCAGGCTAAGCAGATGGGTTATAACCTACAGGGTAATCTACGGATGTGTGATCCTTATGATGTTGTGTGGAGGCTTTCTTTTCTACCATTGGGTATAGGTGTTGTGATTTGAGTTTGGATTGGTTGAGAAAGTTGACCTGACCGTCACAAAGATGAATGTGAGCTTAGCAAATGATTTGAGGTATTATATGGTTTGTGTTACATGATCTTTTGAAGGATTTAGTAATCTCACTGTGGTATTATGGCAGTAATAGAGTATGGGAGTTATCGAGTGTTTTGATCTATGGTTTTGAGCCAAGTGGGGGATTCTGCTATCAATGATTTGATTGCATGGTTACGTGTTGTATTGGTTTCAGTCTGTGGCATACTTATGGATCGGTTATGAGTTGCAGAGGTTGGTTTAAAGGATGACTTAAGCAATGAAATTTCTGGATGCATGGTGTATTACACTTTATGGGTATATGAGAATCATAGAATGATTGAGTTGTTATTTGTGAAGGATGTAGTACGCATGGAGTAGGAATTTGCTCTGTTGCGTTGAGGTGGAGTTATTTCTTTGGGTGTTGTCGTGCTAATGGGGCACAGGTCGTTCGACCCATTTTGCGGTGCAATTGAGATTTGAGCAGAGTGGATGACTCTCGAGAGGGTTCTAATGGATTAAAGATTTATATGTAGCAATTAAGAATTTTTTCGGATTTGCATATGGCTAGAATCTGAGATTTACATTGGATGGTGTCAGACTCGCGGTATTTTTATATCATTATGGATTCCACATTTTAGTATCAGGAGGGTGACGAAAACGACTTTAGATTCACAAAAGGTCTCTTCGGAGTGGGTGTCTCAGTTGTGGTACTTTTAGGGTGCTTAAGTGGGGATACAGCAGCTTATGGGACTTAGGGCGGAGTGGTTTTATGTTAGGATCTCTTGTGGTGAGTTTTGGGTAAAGATCGTGGTATTCTAGCAAGGAGAAGTGTCAACTTGAGGGTAAGTCAGAAGGAACTTGGAGAACTAGGACAGCTTGGTAGTAGGTTGGATCATCGCGGTAATAGGTAGGATTAGTTCTTTTGGTTCTTATGATGAGGTGAGGCTTTACCAGTGTTTTGTGGCAATACTCTTGGATTTGGCAACCTGCATGGCTTGGTTGAGTTAGAGAGATTCAATTCTGATAGCTTGGTTATGTGCAAATAGATTTCAAAGTATTATCGATGGTTTTTACCACGGTTTGAGATGGATATTTCCTGCCAACGTGAGGCGCATGTTGCGTATTGTGATTTTCTACTAGATGGGACAAGTGAAAGGTTCCTGGATAATTGAGTATGTAGTCTTCTTGTGACTTAGAGTCGATTATGAGATTCTCGCGCTTTTCATATGATGGCATGATAGATGCAGTGTGTTGTGTGGGATTGAGAATTACATGTGCAAGGTCACGGTTCAGTTTGGAAGGGAAAGTCATGAATTCTTAGACAACATGGATGATTTTAGATGACTAGATAAATGTTATTACTACTTGGTATTGCCTGAGAAGGGTGCGTATTTCATAAGGCGCACTGTGTTTTGACTTATGGATGCTTCAATGGTATTGCGGCACTCGCTTAGTTGATGGACTGTTGATGTTCATATTTTTCTATATGGCACGAAAGAATAATAGAAATATTTCTCGTGGGGATGATTGTGTATGAGAGATGTGTTAGTTATTCAAGTGGTGGAGTTGGGATCGGCTATAGTGATTCATGTGTTCTATGGATTTGGAGACTGGTTGTTCTTCGAAGCAGATTATTTTGGGGTTGCGGACTGTGAAGATGTGGCAAAAGTTAGCTAGATGGTGGTACATATTATGGTTAGATCATTGTGGGATTTTGGAGGGCTATTTATCCATTTGGGGATGACGGGAGTTGATTTGGGGGCTCATTGGTAGGCCTAATGAGGATGTGTATTCTACACCGGGTCGAATTGGTTGACTCTGTACTGATATTATTGAGGGATGTGCCATTCGGTTATAATTGATCTTATTTGTATCTGATATGTTCTATGTGTTACTCTTTCATGCTATAATGTGTTTTTATTTGTTGGTTACTCGCATATTAGATGTGTTTCTGTTTGGGTCGTGCGGTGAAATTCGAGCGAGATGGTTATTGGGGTGTTGAATGGCTGATTGTGCCTTGGTTATGGTCTTTCCTGCTGGTGGTATATTGTGCTATATGTTCCTCTATGGTTATCTTCATATATTTGATGTTGAATCGCGTGTGGTTATTGATTTAAAGCATTGTGTCTTAAGGCAGTTCATATGGACCAGTATTTGGATGGGGCCATACATTGAAGCGGGGTTACGTTGGGATGTGATTTAGAGTTAGATTCGTATATCTTGGTCCTACTATGTGTGATGGGTTCATAGCATTGCATTGTGATGGTACATGTTGAGCTTGCGGGACGGTTCTCTCATTTGAGTCATTTTCCATGTTTGAGTACATTTGAATTGTTACTTATTGGTGTACATATTGCACGGTTGTGGCATTAGGTTGCATTGGTGTATCATGTCAATAACATAGTTGTGTTTGATGAGATAAGGTCATTGGACCTAGAATGGATACTATCGGATTTTGATTACGGTATGTTTGGAAGAATAATATCGGCAGTCAACTTACGATTTGGCTTTGGTTCTTATTGGACGAGAGAGAGAGCTCCATGACCTATTAGTCTGATCAGTAGTTATGAATTTCTGCATGTTTCTTTCATCGGCGGTAGTGTACGACGGTTTTGAACAAGGTTTCATTCGATATAAGGTTTATTATCGGTATCAGGTTTGTTTTGAGTAGCTATTGTGATCGAAAATTTAAGTACTAGTATACGGGTTATGTGGTATATCATGTGATTTAATCTTGGGTTATGGTTATGGCTTGATGCAGCTTGTTTAGACTTATAGAGTGTGTACATGCAAGATTCAGGTCTTGTAAGGAATTCTGGATGTTTTATATTGAGTTGCAAGGTTTATGTGCTAAGGTTGAATTAAGGATCTTCAGTTATATTGTGTTTTCAGGCTTATACGGATTGCGCTGATATGGGATCACCCCCAAGTATGTGCATGGTAAGGTTGCACAGTGATTTGAAGGCTTTGGAACGACTCTTAGCACGTTGAGGACGAATGCATGTTTAAGTGGGGGAGAATGTAACGACTCAATCAGGCGTTTTGAGCATTTGCACTTCCCTCGGTGGTTTAAGAGCATGAGTAGCTCTATATGATATATTATGACTTGTGTGTATCATCAGTTTCGGTTCTCGGGTGATTCGAAATTAGTTTGAAAGGATGAATTTCATGTTTGAAGCTTTAAGTTGGAAGAGTTAACTAAGTTTGGTGTTTGAGTATTTGACCTCGGATCGAAATTTTGATGGTTCCGTTAGGTGCGGATAGTGACTTTGTACTTGGGCGTATGCCCGGATTTGCATTTGGATGCTTCTAGAAGATTTTGGCACTATTTGGAGAAAGTTGACAATTTGAAGGTTTGTAATGTTCATAAGTTTGACCGTGAGTTGACTTTGATAATATCGGGTTTGAATTGTTGTTTTGGGAGTTGGAATAGGTTCGTTATGTCATTTGGAACTTGTATGCTAAATTTAGATTCATTCTGAATTGGTTAGGCTTGAATCGGATGCTTAGTTTCAAGTTAGACGTTTATGAAGTTAAGAGATTGATCTTGATCGATGATTCGTAGTTTTGCTGTTAATATGTGTGATTTGAGGCCTCGAGTAAGTTCGTAATATGTTTTGAGACTTGTTGGTATGTTCGGACGGGGTCTCGAGGGCCTCAGGTGAGTTTCGGGGTGGTATTGGACAATTTCTATGCCATTTTTACTTGTTAATATTTGGCCACAACAGGGTGCATCGCGGACTTTGGGTCACGTTCGCGCGGAGTAAAATGGAAAAATGGCACCTGTGAATCGCGTTCGCGGAGGGTTCTTCGTGTTCGCGAAGAAGAGATTCTGTTGTCACTAAGCTGATTTTGGAAGCTTATAGCATGCAATTTATGGGGAATTTGGAGATGATCCAAAAACGAAAGTTGTAGCCCTTGGTGTTTAACTTACAGAACATCAAATTGTTTATCATTTAGAGTTTTGTACAAAAGGTTATAGCCATTATACGAGAGGTTTTCTGGAAGGGTTGGGCAAGCTTGTTGGAATTTGTTCATCACGATCGCGAAGGGTAAAAATTGAGCTGGAATATTTTTGGAATCGCGATCGCGATGTTGGGGACCGCGATCGCGAAAAGGGACCCTTGGCAGTCCATTATAACATCAGATTTCGTGATTTTGAGTTCATTTTACCATATTTTGAGCTATGGAGTTCGGATTGAGGCGAATTTTGAGGAGATTTTCACCACATTGATTGGGATACTCGGTATTGATTTTTTTTCGTGATTCCATATTCATTTTTGGCATGTGATTGATGATTTCAAAGAGAAATTGGGGGTTGTTGTCTAGAATTTTATGAAGTGAATTTTTGAGTTTTGAACATCGATTCGGAGTTGGATTTGAGCAAAATTAGTATGGTTGGACTCGTAATTGAATGGGTTGTTGGATTTTGTGAGTTTTGTAGGGTTCCGAGGTGCGATCCCGGGTTTGACTTTTGGTTGACTTTGAGTAAAAGTGTAAAGATTCGACCTTTATCATTTGGGATTGTTTCCTTAGGTATTATTTGATATTGTTGAGTTGCTTTTGGCTAGTTTGGAGCCGTTCACAGGTGGATACGCGCGGGATGGAATTTTTAGATTGTTGTTTGGCTTGCTCGGTATTTGTCTTGGCTTGTTTGAGGTAAGTATCTTATTTAAACTTAGTTGAGGCACTAATTGTCTGAATTATTTGTGATAGCTACATGCTACGGGTGCGCGCTTGTGTGGGGTTTGAACTCCTATGCTGATATCAGGGGTATTTATCTAAGTTCGGGTTGCGTTTAGGCTATGATAAGCCTAGAACTGATTGTTATGCTTTAAGCTATGATGTTTCTCATATTTGTAACATTGTGGGCACTATTTGAGCCGTATTTGGGGCTACATATAGGTTTATTCCTTAATGAACTTGATAAATGTTATTCTGTGATGAAATTGCCAATTTGAGCTATGATAGCACGCTCTGCACATGCCTACACTTTAGCATATCATTTATACCAGTCCAAGAGTATGAGATTTGTTATTCATTCATCATATACATGTATTCTTGTTTATTTGCTCTTGTGTGATATGATTGGACTTGATGTATGTGATCACGCCGGGCAGATTGTGTTGTTATGCTTGTGACTATGACGGGCGGATTATGATATGCGCCTGTTACCATGCTGGGCAGATTGTGATATTATTCCAGTGACCATGCCGGGCGGATTATGATATTGTGCTTGTGACCATGCCGGGTGGATTGATATTATTACCACGTGAGTTGTCTGTGCGGATCAAGATATTGATATTATAGCACATGAGTTATCCGTACATTTGATATTATTAGCATGTGAGTTGTCCGTGCAGCATATGAGTTGTACGTGCAGTGTGTGGATACGGATCCATTCCCCCTAGGGTCACACTCTGATGTTTCTCTCTTGATGGTGTACACGCGAATTGTATGAAACCGACGGGTTTCTGGTTGATATGAGCTCTGGGAGGGCTAGTTACTGTTATTGGATTGGGTTTCACGCCCCAATGGATTGATATTTATTGCATTTCATCTTTACTTGAAATTTCCTCGACTATTTACCTGATTTTACTTGCATATCTTCCTTATATGCTGGATTTTTGACAGAGCAGAACACTTTAAAACAAAGAATTTTGAGCATCAAAGTGGTTTTACCTGAGATTTCCTGTTTTGATCATGTATATGTCCTATACTTGTTGAAATTATGAACTGCATAGTTGTTAGTGAGTATTATCTATAGTTCTTGCTTCCTTTACCTCGCCGAGATTTGTTAGGATACTTATTGCGTACATGAGGTCGGTTGTACTCTTACTACACTTCTGCACCTTGCGAGCAGATCTTGGAGTAATTGCTGTTGTTTATGGCGGGAGCTGGCATTGAAAATGTACCCGCATTCTAGTTATGGATATCACTTGTCCTTGGTAGTTTTAGATTTGAATATTGTTCATGTACAATCCAAACAGATGTGGTAATTATTTCAGATCAGTTTTTGTAAAACTCTAAATCTTAGAAGCTCATGATTTGTACTAGCAGTCCTTGGGGATTCTTGTATTAAAGTTCAGTTATAATATCATTATTTCTCTCAGTAGATCTCATTTGAAATTGGCTTATTGTTGAATTGGCTTACCTAGCGGGTTGGGTTAAGTGTCATCACGACTAGTTGGATTCTTTGTCGTGACAAATTAAGTTCGCTTTACTAATCACATTGTAAATATAATTAATGGCTTAAAAATGTGATCTTGTGATATTGGTTAAGTGTTGGCTTGCTAGGCGAGTAGGTTAGACACCATCACGATATTTTGTGGGATTTTGGATCATGATAATTTCATAATATTTGGAGTTCATTTGAAGGTCTAACAGATATTAAAATTCTCGTTTTGCATCTAAATTTTAAATCTGATAAAAAATTTCCATTAAAGTGTACAAAAATATTTATACAATAATTTAAGTGTGTTAGTGCATATAAATGTGTAAAATTACCTAAAGATTCCACACTTAGAAATTTAAAAGTGAAAGAAGTCCATGATTCCATCAGCCGCACCCCTCCATGGTGAATCGAGAAATTTTTATGAAGGAGAAAGGGGTTGCTGGACAAAATGCTTGCCCAGGCCATCAAAAGAGCGATAGTGGGCAAAATAATAAATTGCTTCACATTTACCATATGGCAAAACGTAATACATTAAATGTTTATTTACTGTCAGTGGAGCTGCGGGTCTTGTCACTCCAGCCATTTGTCTAGCTATATATACCCATTTTGGATGGACAAAATCATTTATGGCATTCTTGCTAAGTCTTAAAGGGGAGTTTTGAGAGGGTTCCAACCTAGGGATCCATCCTACAAGCCAAGGTGAATGTTTTACTATGTTTTTGTGTTAATTAACATTTTATAACACTAATATTTACACTAGAACTTGCTTATATAGTTAGATTCCTTCAAATCTTTCAAGACAAGAATCTTCAAAGAGCTCTAAAAGTGGCTGAAGATTTCTTTTCATCTCTACTTTCATTTCTCCTTCTTTCTTTGTTAGGAGAAAGTCATGGAACTTCATTTGGGTGTTCGGTCAGGCTTGCTTAGGTCCAGTAAGAAATTGAAGAAATTTCGTATTCGTGTTTTCAATTTTAGAAAGATTTGAATGATTGCAGTGTAATTTTAGCCTAAAGTTAGCTCCGCTTAGGATAGTGAAATGAGCCATAAGCTTAGATTTCGCGTCTAAATCACTAGCTCAGCTAAGGAATCAAGTACCTAATCCGATAAGAGCATCAAATATGAATCACGTTCGAGACGGGATGATGAGGAGAAATATCATCGTAGTATAAAACGTTTATAAGCTCATTCCTTTGCAAATGGCATCAAAGCCAATGTTGTATCTAGAAAATATTCTTTCTTCTAGACTGGTACGGGGAACCTTCCGCATGAAAGTGCAAGGAAGTGACAGATCAAGAAACGCAAAGAGAATGAGTATGATTAGTAATGACAACATAAAACACAAAAAGTTCTTTTTCTCTCTTTCGAATCCCAGAGATTGCCTCAGGGAAGAGGCCAGTCCCTGAAAAAGCTATCTCAATTGTTATCATTCAAATGCAAATAGAGGATAAAGTCACGGAACTTCTTTCGGGTGTTCGGCTAGGCTTTTGTATACGGTGCATATCGGGGGTATACAATTTCCTTCGTAGATCGAAAGAAGGATGTCACATCAAAAGGCTAGGAAATCAAGTCCGGAACCGAGATTGCTTTCCAGATCGAGGTTGACATCGATAATAGAGGTCAGAAAAAGGCATACTCCAAAATGACGCCGGTACAGCTCAATAACGGAAAGGGCGAGATATCCGCGACGGGTCGAGGATCATGGCGTGTATTTCGAAATTGATTGATCTTCGGCGGTTAATCAGTTGTCTATATGATTTCATACTATAATTAGAAGTGTACCTTATTTAGAACTCCTCTACTATAGAAAGAGGAATCCCATTCATTTGTAAGGATCATCATTATTCACTGATAAGAATCTATACATTTGTCTCTCTCTTTACTTCACTTATTGTTCTTCATTGTTGCTCCATTCTTTATTGTTCTTACTGTCATACCTCGAGACCATCTCGAATCGAGGTCGTGGCAGATTTATCTTATTGTCTAATTTATCTATTTAACTCTTTATTTATCAATTGGTATTGGATTAAATCACATATCCTTAAAACCACTATATAAGTTTAATTGTTACTCGATTTTTAGGGTAAACAGTTTGGCGCCCACCGTGGGGCTAAGGATAATAGTGATTGTTCAGTACTGATTCTGGTAAAACACACTATTTTACGCTTGTTCTTGTCAAATATTTTTTCTTTCAGGTTAAAACATGTCAAACTCACAAAAAGTATCCACACACGGTGACAATGGCCTCGGATTCCACGGGGAAAACGAAACTGTGATTGCTCCAGGAGTCGAGGTGCCACGGGTTAATCTCGGGGGAGCACCGGTTGCCAACCCAGTCGATATCAGTACGCACGTTGCTCTAAATGCGGACCTAGGAGAAGATCTCGATGGGAGTGTACCCAGAGAATGCATAGGGGACGAAGGAGTCAGTCTCCAAGTGATATTTGAGATGCTTCAGGCTCAGCAGGCTACTATTGCTCAGTTTCAAAATCAACATAGAGCTCCGAATAGTGTCGAGATGGAAATTACTCACCGTACTGAGGCAGTACCGGAAAGGTCGAATAATAATGAATCGGGGACTGATCCTGTGATAATGAAAATGCTCGAGGAACTCACCAAAAGAATTGAATCAGGGGAATAGAAAATCAAAGCCAGTGATAATAAAATTGGAAACATACAACTCTCGAGTTGATCAGATACCGGGGGCACCACCAATCTTGAAAGTGATGGATTCGAAGAAGTTTGTACAAAAGTTGTTTCCTCCAAGTGCGGCTTCGAAGCCCATTCCAAAGATGTTTCGTAAGCTAGACATACCAAAATATAATGGGACCATCCCAACGAGCATGTTACTTACTATACATACTCCATCAAGGGTAATAATTTAGAAAACGATGAAATCGAATCTATGTTGTTGAAAACGTTCAGAGAGACCCTGTCGAAGGGAGCAATGATTTGGTATCACAACCTACCACCAAATTCCATCGACTCATTCGCCATGTTAGCAGATTCTTTCGTAAAGGCGCACGCCGGGGCCATAAAGGTCACAACAAGGAAATCGGACCTTTTCAAGATAAGACAAAGGGATAATGAAATTCTGAGGGAGTTCGTGTCCCGGTTTCAAATGGAACGCATGGAGTTGCCACCGGTCACATATGATTGGGCCGTTCAAGCTTTCACCCAAGGGTTGAATGAACAGAGTTCGATAGCATCGCATCAGTTGAAACAAAATTTGATCGAGTATCCAGCTGTAACTTGGGCAGATGTGCACAATCGATATCAATCGAAGATCAGGGTCGAGGATGGCCAACTAGGAGCCCCTTCCGGTTCAGTACATCCAAACAGGTCGATAGTTAAAAATCATAGGGGCGTCGATAGGGAGCCAAGTTCGAACAGAGACCGATACCAACCGTACACCACAGATCGAAGGAACAATGGTCCAGGACGCAATTCCGCCCGGAATGATCAAAGAAGTGATCGAGGACAGAGTTCTTGAGGACTTATGAGCAAAAGTGGTTTTGAAAAGTATGCTGATCCCATAGAGGCACCTCGGTTATCGAAATATAACTTTAGCATCGATGCGTCAGACATTGTATCGGCAATCGGAAGGATCAAAGATACTAGGTGGCCCAGACCCATACAGACCGATCCTTCCCAAAGAAACCCAAATTTGATGTGCAAGTATCATGGCACACATGGTCACAGGACCGAGGATTGCAGGCAATTAACAGAGGAGGTAGCCCATCAATTCAACGGGGGCCACCTTTGAGAGTTTCTCAGTGATAGAGCCAAAAATCATTTCAGAGAAAGGGACGCCAACAGGAAAAATGTACAAGAGGAACCCTAGCATGTCATTCATATGATCGTCGGCGGGGTCGACATTCCACAAGGACATATATTCAAACGCACTAAAGTATCAATCACTAGGGAAAATAAAC
Source organism: Nicotiana otophora (assembly GCA_000715115.1). NCBI lineage: Eukaryota > Viridiplantae > Streptophyta > Magnoliopsida > Solanales > Solanaceae > Nicotiana > Nicotiana otophora. Next base: position 317,854 of record AWOL01S0020188.1, read on the forward strand.
CCGAAATTATGTACCAAAAGGCACCTTATCATTCAACGATGAAGAAGCATAAGGAATTTCTCAGCCCCACAATGACGCTCTAGTAATTTCTATCTTATTAAATAAAGTTCAAGTTAAGCGTGTTTTGGTGGATTTAGGTAGCTCGGAAAATATCATCCGATCGAGGGTCGTGGAGCAACTCGGCCTACAGGATCAAATCGTGCCTGCAACTCGGATCTTAAACGTCTTAAATATGGCCAGTGAAAAAACTAAAGGGGAGATTATCCTACCGGTGAACGTGGCTGGAACCATTCAAGATACCAAGTTCCACGTAATTGAGGGCGATATGAGGTACAACGCGCTACTCGGAAGGCCTTGGATCCACAACATGAGGGCAGTCCCCTCGACTCTCCACCAAATGATGAAATTCTGACGTTGGACGGTGTAAAAATAGTGTACGGGGAACAACATGCTGCAAATGAAATGTTTGCGGTCGATGAGGTAATAACGATATCGACGTTATCAACCTCGGAAAGGTCGAGCATCAAAGGTAAACAGGAAGCAAAATAGCAATCACCGCCACCAGCCTCGACCGAATCGGGAAAGCAGGAGATAGAAGAAGAAGATGAGGATTTTCTCACCCCTCAAACATTTGTTGTTCCCGAAGATTCCGACGCCACCAAATCAACTATCGAAGAGCTAGAACAGGTTATACTGATCGAGTACTTACCCGAACGAAAGGTATACCTGGGAACGGGATTAACCCCCGAACTCAGGAAAAAGCTTATTCAATTTCTTATTGATAACATAGATTGTTTTTCTTGGTCCCATTTAGACATGATAGGGATCCCACCGGAAATAACAACGCATCGACTGAGCTACTTACCAATGCCTAGTAAATACAATGTTCGAAGAAACAACAGGTAAGTCAATGAAAGTATATATTGATGACATGGTAGTTAAGTACCTGCGCGCAGAGGACCATTTGGCTCATTTGTAGGAAACGTTCAAGATTTTAAGGAAATATAACATGAAGCTCAACCCCGAGAAATGTGTTTTCGGGGTCAGTTCGGGCAAGTTCCTTGGCTTCATGGTGTCGAATCGGGGGATCGAGATCAACCCCAATAAAATCAAGGCCATCGCAAACATTACTGTCGTGGACAGTGTTAAAGCTGTGTAGAGGCTGACTGGAAGGATAACTGCCTTAGGCCGATTCATCTCAAGGTCGTTGGATCGAAGCCACAGATTTTTCTCTCTACTCAAAAAGAAGAATGATTTCGCCTGGACCCCGGAATGCCAACAGGCATTAGAGGAATTGAAGTGATACCTATCGAGCCCACCACTGCTTCACACTCCAAAGGCAGATAAGAAACTTTACTTGTACTTGGAAGTATCGGAAATCACGGTAAGTGGTGTCCTAGTTCGAGAAGATCAAGGTACGCAATTTCCTATTTATTATTTAAGTCGAACCTTAGGAGAAGCAGAAACTAAATATCCACACTTAGAGAAATTGGCAGTTGCCCTAATAAGCGCCTCTAGAAAGTTAAAATCATACTTTCAGAGTCACCCTATATGTGTATTAACCACTTACCCACTTCTTAATATTCTGCACAAGACCGAACTATCGAGCCGATTCGCCAAATGGGCCATCGAACTCTGTGGGTATGATATCGAATATCAACCCCGAACGTCCATCAAGTCTCAAATTTTAGCGAACTTCGTGGCCGATTTCACGCCAACCCTCGTACCCGAAGTTGAAAAGGAACTCTTGTTAAAATCGAGTACATCATTTTGCAGCTGCCTACGGGTAACACTATTAGGCAATCTATCAAAACTTCTAAGTTGACTAACAATGAGGCCGAGTACGATGCCTCGAGCTAGCTAAAAGCTTGGGAGCAGAAGTCATTGAATCCAAGTATGACTCTTTACTGGTGGTGAACCAAGTAAACAAAACCTTCGAAGTTTGAGAGGATAGAATGCAAAGGTATTTGGACAAGCTGTAGGTAACTTTGCACCGTTTTAAGGAATGGACCTTACAACATATACCTGGAGAACAAAACAGTGAAGCCGATGTGCTTGCACATGTGGGGTCATCGGTCGAGGAGGACGAGATCAGCTCGGGGACTGTCGTCCAACTGTCGAGATCCGTGATCAAGAAAGGTCACGCTAAGATAAACTCTATGAGCTTAACCTGTTATTGGAGGAACAAATATATTGAATACTTGAAAAACGGAAAGCTCCCATCGGACCCTAAAGAGTCGAAGAGCCTACGAACCAAAGCTGCTCGATTCACATTGGCTGAAGATGGAACTTTATACAGGAGAACATTCGATGGACCATTGGCAGTATGTTTGGGACCAGGGGACACCGATTATGTTCTATGAGAGGTCCACGAAGGCACTTGTGGGAACCACTCCGGCGCCGAATCACTGATTCACAAAGTCATTAGAGCAGAATACTACTGGGATAGCATGGTAAAACACACTAAGGAGTTTGTTCGAAAATGTGATAAATGTCAAAGGTTTGCACCGATGATCCACCAGCCCGGAGAACAACTTCTTCATGTTCTATCCCTATGGCCATTCATGAAATGGAGGATGGATATCGTCGGTCCTTTGCCATCGGCCCCAGGTAAAGCTAAGTTCATTTTATTTATGACTGACTATTTTTCTAAATGGGTTGAAGCACAGGCTTTCGAGAAAGTCAAAGAGAAAGAGGTTATAGATTCATCTGGGATCACATCGTGTGTCGATTCGGGATACCCGCCGAAATAGTGTGCGACAATGGAAAATAATTTATCGACAATAAAGTGACGAAATTCCTCAAAGACCATAAAATAAAAAGGATATTATCGATGCCATATCATCCTAGTGGGAACGGACAGGCCGAATCGATGAACAAGACTACCATTCAAAACCTAAAGAAAAGGCTGAATGACGCTAAGGGGAAATTGAAAAAATTCTACCCGAAGTCCTTTGGGCATATCAAACAACATCGAAGTCTAGTACGGGGAAACCCCGTTCTCCTTAGTATATGGCTCCGAGGCCTTGATTCCAATCGAAGTCGGGGAACCCAGTGCCAGATTTGGACATACAACAAAAAAATCAAATCACGAGGCTATGAATACCAGCCTCGAATTATTGTATGAAAAACGAGAAGCCGCACTCATTCGAATGGCTGCACAAAAACAACGAATATTGAGATACTACAATAGAAGAACCAACCTTTGCCACTTTAGAGTCGGGGACTTAGTCCTAAGGAAAATCACCATCAATACTCGAGATCCTAATGAAGGGAAACTCGACCCAAATTGGGAAGGACCCTACCAAGTCCTCGACATCGCCGAAAAGGGGTATTATGAGCTTGGCATGATGGACGGCGAACAATTTCCAAATAATTGGAACATATCACTTCTCAAACGATATTATTGCTAAGGTATGACTTCCTCCCTTTTTCATTTATATATTCGATACTAACTTGCTGCAGGTATTCAATCAAAGACATCGAGACCTCAAGTTTTAAAGCACGCGTTGCACTCTTTTTCCCTTAGATCGATTTTTGTTCCAATTGGGTTTTTCTGGCGAGGTTTTTAATGAGGCAACAATTATGTGCTAACCTGGGGACTATTCAACAGTATCCAAGGCTTCTTTACAATCAACCTCGAATACTGGGGGGCATCACCCTCTGATGTTATATTTTTGAGGAAAGTATTTCGTGTCAAAGGGTCTCGATAGGGAAACTTTGTAATGGGCCAAACGGTCAAGTAAATTGTGTCCATATAGATTAGTCGATCCCCAATGGAAAAACATGTACGCATGTATAAATTATTCAAAGAAGCATTCTTTCCTTATCAAATATCTTGTGTCTCAAAGACAATTTTCTACTATACCAGCTCCATGCTTATGATTTTGTGAAAGATGGCTCAAGGGCCAAGTACAATTACACCTCGAACATTAAAAGGCTCAAGGGCCAAGTGTAAATACACCTTGAATACTCGGGGACTTCCGTCGACAATCTACATGTTCGAATTATTTAAAGACCTCAAAGAGGCACCCCTCGACTTATAGGCCAAGGTCATCATTCTCGAGGACTAACACTTCGAACAAGTTCGAAGTGCTATTGGGAAATAATCCCAAAAGGCATACCCAAAGGCTACGGCCAAACTAATGCGGCTCAGAGACGTCCGAATCCTGTGATAAAAACAGGCCTTCGAAATCTTTAAAACCCAATTTAAAAAGGCTACCCTTGGCAAAATAATCAAAAGGGCTTCGATAAAATTAGCCCTCGAAAAATATTAAGAGGTATCAAGTTAACCTAACACAAACATGCTAAGGCATAAAAAAACAAAGGGGTTTAGATCGACATTGAACCCTTAAAAATCCAATGGGTAAACAATACATGCTAAGGCATAAAAACAATTTACTAAGTCTTTGAGCCGAAAGAGGGGAAACATAGACATCCTTTAGAGGCCATATCGGCCCAATTTAAAGAGCCTAAAGGCCAATACACTCGGAATTCAAGATCTTGTTCTCGCTCAATTCGAACCTAAGGGTTCGACTATTCCGAGCCCAAATAACAACTGACTTGACTATGGCTCGAGGACTCATCATTATTCGACACAAACCTTAAGGGGTCTATGCTACAAGTTCAAACCTTATTCGAACTCGACTGTGGTGACTTAGATGAAGCCACCCAAAACCAAAATCTCGAACTCACCATTCAAAGCATAAAATTGTGCTAAGCGTTTTACAAGGCACAAAACATGTTTGAAGATAAAAATTGTGAAGGCATTCAAAAGAAGATTTTCTTTATATATAGATGAAGAAGGATAAGTACAAGAGACCGACAAAGGTCTTACAAAAATAAAAAAAGAAACAAAGGTCTTACAAAAATAAAAAAAGAAACAAAGTCCTACCTATGGTCGGGGTCGACCTCTTCATCGGGGGCAGCTTCTCCTTCGGGCCCCTTGCCATTGTCAGATCCACCTCGACTGCCTTCATCATCATCTTCTTCATTATCAGAGGAGGAAAGCAGCATGGCATCGGCTTCAAGCACCTTAGCTTGGGCTATCTCCTCAGAGAGGTCAAAGCCTCGAACGTGGATTTCTTCGAGCGTCTCCCTCCGGGATTCGCACTTCGCCAAGTCATTTCTCAATCTCTCTCGATCGGAAGCGTCCCTTAGCTGTGTTTGAGCAGCCTCGGCATCGGCCAGGTATATGGCTATGGACTTGTCGGACAAGAACTTCATCTTCTCGACCTCTGCCTTGGCCTCAGCGAGCTCAGCTTCAAGCTCCTCGATTCTTTTGGCCTAGGTAGAGCTTTTCTCTTTGGTGCTCCGAAGTTGAACCTCGGCCAATGATAGTTTGGCCGATGTAGCCTCTTGTTTCGCAGCGAGGTGGTCCATATTCTCTTTCCACCAATCACAATAAGCTGTGACTTGATCGACTTCCCCCCGAAGCATCTCGATCCTTTCAACCTTTTGCTGCAACTGAGATAATGAAGTATTAACCTCCACAGTTTGGTGGAGTCCGTACGTTTTCAAAAGGATAGTTACCTGCTCGTCTAGCTCGGCCTCTTCCTTATGAGCTTTGGCCAAATCCACTCGAAGGTCCTTTAGTAATTCATCCTTTTGGCCGCATAGAAGATTTAAAGCATTCCTCTCCTCCGGGGTTCTCTGGAGCTCGGCTTCACACTGGCTCAGGTCGACTCGTGACTTGGTAAAGGCCTATTCATAAAGAAAAATACAAGTCAGACTTAAAGAAAGAAGAGTAAGAAAAGGAATTGCAGCAACTAATGCTTACCCGAGATATGAGACGTTGGGCCTCTTCTAAGAGAATGGAAGCGTCGTTGAGGTCGGAGGCATCATCGACCCCAGTGAAGCAATCCCGAAAGGGATCCCCTACACCATAGACTCTGCCTATGTCGGGGGTCTTCATGTCCTGAGCGTCTCTTATTGTCTCCTCAAAGTAAGTTGGGAGAGAAGACGAATGACCTGCATCCATGGCCCCAAGCAAGTCGCTCGGGGCGCTCTAATTAGCCCTCGGGGTTTCAGAACCGGCCCCATCCGGTATGTTTGAGGATGGTCGAGAAATGATCTCAACCTCAGGCGATTCGGGGTCATCACCCGAACCTTTTTTGAAAGCCTCCTCATCATGAGGCTTGTTTTCAGCAGCCGCCTCCGGCTCTGAAAGTTTGGCTGCCTCGATGGCCTTCTTGGGTCGAGCCACTAGTGTCGAGGCATCGTCCTCTTCTTCTTCTTCTTTATCTCTCAGGCTTCGGACCGAGTCCACCTGAGAGAAATAACCTTCCTCCTGATGCTTCGAGGTTTGGGTTTGGGGTCCTCGGACAGCCAGGCTCCCTTCTTTTTCTTGTCTTTCCCCGACTTCGGAACCGTGGACTTGTCCTCTTCCTCGCCGCTCGGGGGCCTCAATATTGCATCTTTGGTCAGGCCTGCACAAAAGAAGCTTAGTAATAAATAAAGGTACAGAAAGTATTTCCAAATATAAGGAAGAAGATCTTTACCATGGTTCTTTGCCTCCCATCTGCCCTTTGCCAAATCACGCCATGCGCGCTCGCATGGGAGGAAGTCGGGGCTTACTTTCGAACCCAGTCTTCAAGGTCGGGGACCGAGAGAGGCATCCATGCAACGCCTGCATAGTAAATGAGAACTTTATATAAAGAAAAAGTAGGTACGAAGAATAATGGGTAATACATTACTTATGATTGAGGTTCCACTCCTCGGGGAATGGCATTTTCTCCTTCAGGATGATGTCGCAAGTTCTTACCTAGATGAACCGGCTCATCCAACCCCGATCCTTGTCCTCGTCGATGCTCACAAACAAGGCCTTTGTTGCTCGGTGTTGGAGCTTGATCAGTCCTCGATAAAGTCGAGGTCGGTACAACTGCATGAGGTGGCTAAGGGTGAACTCCAGCCCCTCGGCCTTGCTGGAGAAGAAGCGCAGCATAATCACAATGCGCCAGAACGAGAGGTGAACTTGGCCGAGGGTAACCCTGTATCTTGTGCAAAAATCGACGATCACTGGGTCGAGGGGACCCAATGTGAAGGGGTACGTATAAATACTTAAAAACTCCTCCACATGAGTAGTAATGCTCTCTTTAAGAGCAGGGATTTGTACCAAGACCTCGGGACCCCAGTTACAGTCCCTCTTCATAGTTTCGAGGTGGCTCGTCGTTATGGAACACATGTACCTCGAAACATGCTCACATCGGCCTGGGACCGATGAAGGGTTCTCGATCTTGAAATCGGATTTTAAAGTGCATGGGCCAGGAACGTACTCATGAGGAAGCGGTTCCACCGGTGTTTTGTCACCGGCCGGCTGGAAAGAAGAGGAAGAAGCTTTCTCCTTTTGTGGGACGGTTTTTGAGGTTTTCGCCACTAATTCAGGTCAAGAAGAGAGAAAGAAGGTGAAACTAGGTGTTTTCGGTGCTAATAAGGTTGGCTCAACAGGCGGTAAAAGAGATGAGATAGAGAGAGTTAAAGGACTTAGAAGTTTGATGAAAGCAGAAGTAAAGTTTTGATTCAACAAAGGAGTCTATATTTATAGATTCACGACGACTGTTAGGTGGTGCTAGTGGCCGACCACCCGCTGATAGGCATTAATGATTTGGGAAACTGTACCGACGAGACATTTTGGTCACCTCCGTCGCTTACGTCATAAGGATGACATCATGATCAAGGTCTCCAGAAAATCGAGGCTCAAATCATTTCTTATCATTTTATTCTAAGAAACGTGGGGACTATCTGTATACGATAGATATCGGGGCTATCCTATTTTCTTCGTAGATCGAAAGAAGGATGTCACGTTAAAAGGCTAGGACGTCGAGTCCGGAACCGAGATTACTTTCCAGATCGAGGTTGACATCGATAATCGAGGTCAGAAAAGGGCATACTCGAAATGACGCTCGTACAGCTCAATAACGGAAAGGGCGAGATATCCGCGACGGGTCGAGTATCGTGGCGTGAATTTCGGAATGGATTGATCTTCGGCGGTTAATCAGTTGTCTAAATGATTTTCTACTATAATTAGAAGTGTACCTTATCTATAACTCCTCTACTATATAAAAAGGAATCTCATTCATTTGTAAGGAACATCATTATTCACTGATAAGAATCTATACATCTGTCTCTCTCTTTACTTCACTTACTGTTCGTCATTGTTGCTCCATTCTTTATTGTTCTTACTGTCATACCTCGAGACCATCTCGAATCGAGGTCGAGGCAATGGTTGCATACTGGTTTGATTTATCTTATTATCTAATTTATCTATTTAACTCTTTATTTATCAATTAGTATTGCATTAAATCACATTCCTTAAAACCACAATATAAGTTTAATTGTTACTCGATTTTTAGGGTAAACAACTTTCTTAAGCCGAGTAAGCAACTGAATTTTCAAGACTGGTCTTCTAAAGATAATTCTCCTCCTCAATCTTCATATATGGCATATAAATGAGTGTATAGATTGTGATTTGGAGTATGAACATTGGTTTGGTTGAAGTACTGTATGAACCCTAGCTAGAAATGATCTTGGTTATGATGATTTTTTAGGAAGAAAGAAGATGAATAGTGATCGGTAGACACAAGTTGTATTGTTTTGAGTCTTTAATGATTAGAATAAACTCAACAACTCGAATAATGAACAAATTGGAGATGAAAACGAATAATTTGACCAAGGTGGACGAATTGGGATTTTAATAACCTTAAGCCTAAGTATTAAGTACATGAATGAAATTAAATAGGTTAATTATGAGTTGTTATTATAATATATGGTTTGACTACATGCAAAGGGTTGTATTTGAGCATATATTAGATATGTTGCATGTTTTGAGGATGTTGGTGCGTCGAAGATGAAATTGGACCGGATCGAGGTAAGTCTAGCGCTTCTTGAGTAATTTTTTTCTTGTTTAGTAATAATACGTGAAATAGTTTGTAAATATGAATATGTGCGAGTTTCATCATGTGTTATAAGTTATGATGCATATGAAGTGTTATTTAATTTTAATAATGATTATTCAGATAAAAACCTTATTTCAATACTTGTTAATGAAATGGCACTAGAGATGAAAGTTTATAAGGCTATATAAACATGAAATGTGATTTGAAAGGATGATTTTCACTTCTGTAATAATAACAAAATATTTTTAAAAGTGTTACTTGGATTATGTGATGTGTTTTATCGGCATTCATAACTTAAAAGCTAAATGTGTAAAATAACACCTGGTTTGAAAGGAAATAAGATTGATCTCATGAATTAAAAGGCTAATACTTGTTGATAAATTGAAACTACATGCTACATATTTTTAAATGTGAAAAAGGCTCGATACTTACCAAATGTTGAAAATAGATATTGCGAGGCCTGTAGGTATTGTGTTATTCTATTTTGAGGGTTACAAATTTTTTGGGAGTTGCTACCGTGATTGGCTTCAGATATATTTTGATGTTACTATAAAATTACACGTATCGTTGTATGTGTAAGACCTACCTTATGGTTTGAAACTACGACGTAGTGCCCCCATGAGAGAGTACTTTTGTGTTATATTAATAACATGGTTGAGTCGATTCGTATGACACTATAAAGTGATGACCCTAAAGTAGAGTATACAATACTTATCGCTAGGTAATAACCTAGTTGAATTTCTTGTATCTGTAATGATATAATATACTCCCGGTGAAAGGTAAAAGAGAATTTTTCTATGTTTAAGTCTAAGAAACTAAACTGATTTCAATGGCTCAATTCCATTGAAATGGCTTTGTGATTTGAATTAAAGTCATGGATTGATACAAATGTTTTAAGAATGTATATCATGGTTTATACTACACTTAAATTTTTATTTCTAATAATAAAGAACATGACTGATATAAATATTTACTGCTTTATATCAACTATTGGTTGTATTATTTTTGTAAAGTCTTATTCCAGGAACTTGAGTTAGAGAAAGTTTATGATACTTATTAAGTACTATGACGATGTACTCAGTCCTTGCGGGCCCCTCTCTAGAGTCCCGCTCTACTTTATGTATTTCAAGATGAGGTGTGGCTTATGGTGCTAGATGTAACCGACCCGACCGCTCAATCTCCTGTCATTACTGTCTCGTGCATGAAGGGTGTAGTATGGCCCGTATCCTTTCTTTTTATGCAGTTGTCGTAGTTGGTACCTCCACTGTTCACTCCAGCCTGGCACTTGTGCTTGTGAGTTGTAGCAGGCTGCCTCACAGATTAGTTGAATTGGGGGCAAACTGGTCCAAATACTACTATCATAAAAAAAAGTTATTGTACAGGATTGGACTAACAGTCGTGTTCAAAATTCAGCAAGCATTCGTTGTACATAATGTTGTGAATCCAGCAAGCATTATATTCGTGATTCGTTATACATTAACGTTGTGTTTCTGAAATAGCATCTACATATCAATTATCTTTCTCAAGGACGCTGAGTTTACAACATCTTAATAGTCATTTTCAGGTTGAACATGCTTTTATGAGGCAAGAGGTAATTCTTGCATATATTAACAGCCAAGAAGCTGCAAAATTTTCGGGTGACTTTCAGTTTTTGTGGTATTTAGACGTCATCAGTTTTAGGAATAAATCGGAGTAGGATCTGAAGTATACTATGTAGTTCTTTCTTTTGCCAGATTCAACAGCAACAACGAAACAACTAGGATTCATCCCAAACAAATTGTGGTCGGTTATGAATCCTCATTATCCATGTGGGATATCTTTGTACATTCATCTCTATTATGCAGAGAAGCAAAATATTTGCTGCTAAGATGCCTCCATAACATATGAAATTGCAAATTTATAAGATTTAAGTTATATGCTCCGTTTAAATAATATTTAACCATTAATATAATTTAACTTGTTATAGCAAGTTACTTGCCATTTGTTGTGTAAGTAATCAATCAATGGGTTATTAAATTGAGTTATTTACATGAAATTATTTTTGAAGTGACATGATTGTATAATTTAACCTACTATAGCAGGTTTAAATTCATTCTCCTTGTAATCAAAGAAAAGGAGGTAGAAGATGGATTAAAAAGAAACAAAATATCTTTGACACACGAGAAGCAAGATGGAGACTATCTTAAACAACAAAAGAAGCTCTATCTTTGCAAGGCAACAATTAGAACTAATGCAAACCGCTATTATCCTTATATACAGAAAACTAAGAACCAAAAATGCAAGCCACTGAATGTGTAATATACAGAGTATATTACTATTAGAGCTCACAAAGAAGTTGCTGGTGAATGTGAATCTCGCCGAAGTGGACTAGAGCAAAGCCTCTATCAGATCATTTACAATAAGCTTACATTGAAGTTAACATGGTGAACTTAATAAGCATGGCGTGCCATTCAAGCAGCATTTCTTGTTGTGGCTTCCGCACTTAGAAACCAAAGAAGTTCTTCTTTTTCTTCTTCTTCTCAATGTAGGCTAAGAGCTCCTCTTGACGAGCAAGGGCTTTCTCAAGTGCCTGCCAATAAAAATATGACAAGTGGATAAATTAATTGTCCTTCCAATTCTCTAATATTATGTGAAACTACTGAATTGATTGATAATACCATCTTGGTTGCACAAAGCTCTTGTTCCAATTTATCAACATGACTCATGACATTGTTGAGCATTTCCTCTTTCTCAGGTGGTAAGGCACTAGGCTTGTTGCTAAGAGTAATGACCTTCTCCTCGAGCTCTCCCATCCGTTTCATCATGCTAAAGTACTCATTATTCGAGATGGCAGGTCCATTCAACCGATATTCTTGAGCTTGTGGTTTAACCATGTCAACGCCCTTTAGGGAACCTGACAAGAGGGTCGAATCCGTAAGCTTTCTTGGCATATTGCGTGTCATTCGGACCATTGTCACGACCCCCATCACGAATGTCATCACTCCAGTGAAAAGGTGGTTGCTAAATCCTTCAGGTGACTTAGAAATATCGTGCATTGGTAAGAAATCTGAAGCTGAAAACAGGGCAAGTAAAAGCTAATACTACAAATGAACCAGGATATTGAAAGCAAAAGCATCTTGTCAATTGAACTAGTAAAACATCTGATGTACAATAAGAGAATAACTCTGTACCTTTTGCAATGGCATAGTTGTCGGCTTTTGTAGCTTTAGGCATAGTTGAATCAATTACTTTGTCCACCACAGGGATGTACTTATCAGAATCATATGCACTAGGGAGGTTTTTCTTTACTTCAACCTACAAATACATTTCCATTTTACTCTATTTGGGACATACTGATAGTCTGATAGAACAAAGATAATCCGGAGAAGTAGAACTGTTGTTGAAGGGTAGGATGAAAATGCTGGTGTTACAATATGAGGAATAACCATCAAACATATTAGAGAAGTTTTGAAGACAGAAAAGTACTCTATTTCTGTGACAATTGTTTCCCCAGAATATCCAAAAGAAGCAAGTGGATTGGATTGTTCTTATTTCTCTCAAACATCTTTGATACAGATGTTAGCGAAGCTTAAGTTCGTTTCATGAAAATTGAAGTATAAAATTTGGTGCATTCTAATATGTGATGGATGAAGAAGAACCTTACTTCCTCATGGACAGTGGAGAGCTGCATATGAGATACATGATCCCTTTGGACTTTGGAAGAGGCAGTTCTCATTTTAATGGAATTGCTCTTCTTTGCTTCCTGCAACATCTAGGACAGTTATTGCTGATTCGATATATATTTAACAACTTCACCACTTTATGAAGAATAAAAATCACTGAGAAAGTAACAAAGATGGAAAACCAGGCACCTTCGGAATGGCATTGCCATCCTCGGAAATTGTTTTCTCATCAACTGCTGGACTGGCACTTTTCTTTGAGCATTTATGCATGCCACTGTGAACCATCTGGCATCAAATTAATCACATCTTAGGTGTGTCAATGGAAAAAGGTAATTCAGAAATATTACATGGTTTAAAGGTATTGAACACTAAAACTTGGAAACTACAGAGATGAAATTAACCTTCATTATTTCTGGATCATTCCACGGGCCTTTATCAGAAACCATACATCCTCCTTTTTCAGCACAAGTACATGTACCACCTAAGAATTCTGGAAGTTCACTGAGACAAGGTAGTGGCAAACAAGTCGTTTTAGGCTCTATTAAATAGATAATGTCGTTCTCTCATATTATTTTTGGACTAAAATCAAAGTCACATATCCTCGGGACATTTAGCTGGAGGTATGGTGAGGAAAGCGGAAGAGAATATTTAAATTCACCTGTATTTACCTGGCATCAATTATTTCAAGCAATTTGCTCTGGTACTTGTTACCAAGAACCTAAAAGAAAAAAGCCACGAATTTATTATTCCAATGAAAACAACAGTGGCAGTCCATTTAGGATGCGAAGATGACTGTGGGCTTACGTTGATCTTTGCAGTCGTCTTTGGGTCAAGGAATGACTTGACAGAGTTCCACAAAAGCCTGAATCCAGAACCAGCATTGATGATATACATACGACACAAGCTCTAAGCAGTGAATCAAATATTCAAATAAGCGACAGGAACGTGAAATAATTTCTAGAAATAAACTAATGGCCAGCAAGAAGCAAGTACCTCAGGATAATTGTTACCATCAATCCCTTGGATGCATTGAAGGAGGTCCCTTGCTGATTTGTTGAAATTCTTAAGTCCCTGAGGCATGATATATGTAAATTTAGTTAGTGATAGTTCTAAACTGCCACTGGACTAAATACACATTTCTTTTTTTGCACCTTTACTTCTTACAAAGAAATCATTGGAACAAACAATTGCAGCAATCACATTCTAAGGCAAAGCAGACGGATATTTTCACTTTATTTTAAAAGCGTTATTAGCTCAACATACCACTCCTTGTACATCCAAAATAGTTGTGCTTGTATCAATATGCTTTTTGGCTGTAATGGAGCAAGCTGGCAATTTGTCATTGAAAGTCCTCTCGAACTCTTGCACGTGGTACTTGAGATAACGGTCCATTGTTGTGACTTGCAAGAGCTTGGTAGAATCTACTTGACCAATTCTTTCGATATATACTGGTCTTCCATCTTTGTCAACTCCGTGATGCCCTTGAGGATAGTACTTGACGACCTCCTCCTTTTCCTTGAACTCAAAGTCCTACGAAAGATGTTACAAAAAGTGAATTAGACCTTAAATCTTTAGAATTACTTTTTTTCCTGTCAAACCTGATATGGTGTTTTAAAAAGTACCTCCATGATAGTGTCTGCACCAAATTCCTTCCTCCAATTAAGCATATCAGACCACATCTGCTTTGCTTTCTCTAATTCAAATTTTCTGGCCTTCAAAAACCTGTATCATCATTCAAAATGTAGAAACACAAATACTTGTCATCAAGCATTGTACTAGGAAAAATCACTAAGCATCAAGAAATTAACCCTGATTATCGAAGGAAAAGACTTTTGTTACCTCAGCATCATATGATAATCATCATGTTTAGCAGGAAGTAATTCCTCCAGGATAAGTGCTTGACGGAAGGCATCAACTGCCTTTGATTCCTCCGCGTCATGTTCATCCTCGAAGACAACAGACATGACTCTACTGTTTCTCCGGCCAGTTTTTTTAAGAGACTGTCTGAATTTGTTGGAGGCATTAAGTGCCTTTTTCTTGAATGACCCAAGCCTTGGCTTCCTCTCCTCCTCAGTGTTTTCAATATCAATATTTTCCATACCTGTAAAAAGTAATTAGACAAGGTTGTCTAGGACGTCCTTCAAATGATAAAAAGACGCAGAGGCGATTGTGTTTTTCATAGGACTTTTCGTGACTCGTGTCCTTCCCACATTTATTATCACTTCCGGTAGCAGCAGGGGCAATTACAATGTTACTAATCGATCAATACGTTAATACAACATATTTCGACCCCCCTGGAGGGGGTCTTATAGCAAAGATGTTGGTGATTTGATATATTCTAAAACCAAGTTATAAATTTTCATCAATTCTAGAGTAAGTTTTAAACTATAGCTTCATGTAAATATTCTGGATCAACTACATTTAGAGTTAATAAATAGGGAGATTTCAGCCTCTGATTCATGTTTTATAAGGGGGAAATAGAACTTACTTGGCCTGACTGGTCGTTCAAGAGGTCCTGACATTTTGCCACTCATGATTGCAGGTCAATAAAATTTGTGACAATTTATAGAATTTACTCTCTTGCTGAATGCCTACACCTATTAAAACAAACAGAGAGAACAAATTTCAAAGCACCAACAGAAACAATACTTGATATTTCAAACAAAGATTTCATGAATATTCAATAACAATTGAAATTCATCGAAATGAGTAATCAAAGAAATCCAAATAACTTTCAAGGGAAAGCTAAGAGCAATAAAAGGGAAACAAACACAATAAATTCAAGACAATGCGGTCATATATCATGAAACTTTACATCATGAAATGCAAGAAATCGCAAATTTCAATTGAAAAGATAAACATCAAAAGTCCATAATACCAACACATAAAAGAAATGCCAGGGCATGCAATAATTAAATCAATCAAATACACCTCTATCTCAAACTAGTTTTGGTCGGTAATATTGATCCTCCAAATATTTTGCTCTATTCGAGCCTATTTCATTTTAATATTGTCAGGTATTACATTACTATGAAAATGTATAATAATTTAACAACCTACCGTAACTTTTCTCCTTTATCGAAACGTAGAACTAACTATGCGGAGCTCACATTGGTGAGTTCACATAGGTGGTGGAGTTTTGGGTAAGCAAGAATTGATAGGGTGAAAAACAAAAGAAAAGTGTAGTAATTTACCAGTGACAATAAAAATGGCAGGGACAATAAGAAAATATGGAGAAGTTTTCTCTTAAATTACCTAATTAACTACTATGCTCGAAACAAACGGGGGTCCTTATAACTAAGTGAATGGACAAGCTGTAAAATTTGAATAGGAATCATATCCACCATTAGTAATCGGATTTGGAGTGATAAGGAAATTACTGGCCCTCTGTTCTTGGAAGCAACTACCAAACCGTGTCTCATGCATATAACTAACATTTCTAGTACATTTATTGTTTGTTTTTCCAGTTATAAATAAATGCCATTGCACTTTTACTCTATGTACATTCTAAACGCTAGCTGTATTGTAAATAGAATTCACTACTACATTTTAAATTTTCCTGTAATTACGGTTATATTTTTAGCTTCGCCTATTCTTTACATAGTATTATACTGGTCAAGCATTAAAATGTGCTTTTTGGCACACGCGAGATTCGCAAGAATTTGCTCTCTTTGTTGGGGTTCATACTTCAGAATATGAGAGTAAAATTATTCCATTTTTTTTTGTTTTAATTAAGGCATCAGTTCTATTTTAGACTTAAAGTAAACTTACATTTAAAACTTTATAAAAACATAAAATATGTCAGATCATATATTATAAAGATTAAAAATTATCAATAATTAAGGGACCAAAAGATTGCTTAGACGTTAGCACTAATCATCATCATATCATACTGTATACAATAAATTATGTCGAGAAAATAAAATCAAGCCGAAAAATATTGCAACAATCGTAGTATTTTATTTTAAATATTTGAGTGTTACAATCACTATGAATCCTCTGATTCTTCTTTTCAATAGTAAATAAATTCAAGGGCCTTTGAGCTTGATCTTGAATCTATATTCGTTTCCACGAACGATGATCTTGAATTCAACTAGCATGAACTTTGATTTGAACTCGTACTCCTTGAATCTTGACTTGTTCTTCGTTCTTGAGCTTGAACTTAATTTTTTGAACTTGAACTTGATTGCTTGAAGCTTGAAACTTGTAGAGAAATTTATGGCCTTTGATCCACGAGCTCTCTCTTGCTTCTTGTTATAACTTCTGATGTTTTTTCTAAGTTATGAAGACCCTATTTATAGTTGTGGGATGGAAGAGTTACGATAAGAACAAACTCTTTCCGACCAATCAAATTGAAATGTGACAAGGCCGTATTTGATTGGCCAGAACATGTCACTTGCACACGTGGCGCTGTTTCATTCGCCCTTTAATTTGACTTGGCATGCCTTGTCATTTCGACACATGGCACGATCCTATTGGAGCTTCCACTTGACTTGGCGTGCCACGTCATTTCACGTGTGGCACCAAACTGGGCCTGTAGGAAGATGATATCTTGGGCCTAATGAAATGGGCGCATCATTTGTAGCCCAACTAAATGGGCTAGCCCAATGAATTTGAACTTATTTATTTAATCTATATATATTAAATTATGTAATTAATCCAATTATATTAGCCCAATAAATTTTGTTTGGACTAAAATATCTTTAATTTAAAATATAATCCAAATTATTTTATGAATTTAAATTCAATAAATTTTGCATGCCTACAAATGCCCCCTACTTCAAGGCTAGTTTGGAGGTAGATATACTAAACTTCGAGGACTAGGCTTGAAGTAATGGTAAATACGTCCCTTTTGTTGTACTCCAACATATCTCATATACGTAAGTGATTCTACAGTAACTTAGCTCCAAAACTTTTTCAATTGACTTATCTCTTAAGCAATATGACTTCCCACATCGTCAAATAACGAACCACTCCTGCTTCTCAAATCTATATAAACCCATGTGCTCGTATTTACTGAGCATCATTTCGTAGTATTTGCAAGTCATATTGAGTCTAGTTTTGCGGACTCGGAAGCATTGACGCGAAGGTAATTTCTTCTTCTTTTCTTGTGCTTTCTTCTTTGTTGTCTTTTTTTTTGTAGGTCAAACAAGAAGGGTATCCATGCATGAAGAAGACAATCTTGGGGTGTGAGGGGATGAATACTCAACTACAACAACAACAACAACAACAACCCAGTAGAATCCCATTAATAGGGTCTGGGGAGGGTAGTGTGTACACAGACCTTACCCCTACCCCGAAGGAGTAGAGAGGCTGTTTCCGAAAGACCCTCGGCT
>AWOL01S0020188.1:336390-348092 GCA_000715115.1 Nicotiana otophora
CCCCTGGATAACCGAACCAAGGTACTTGAAGCTGCCTCTACTCGGGATGACCTGCGAATCAAGCCTCACATCCACATCCACTTCCTCTGGCTCAGCGCTAAACTTACACTCCAGGTACTCCGTCTTCGTCCTGCTCAACTTGAAACCCTTATACTCAAGTGCTTGTCTCCAAACCTCCAGCCTCTCGTTAAACCTCCAGCCTCCAGATTCAAGTACTCATCCTTGCCTAAATATCGGAGAGATTACTCTCAATGTGGCTCGACTATCAGAGAGATTGCTCTTAATGTGCCTCGACTATCGGAGACATTACTCTCAATGTGGCCCGACTATCGGAGAGATTACTTTCAATGTGCCCCGACTATCGGAGACATTACTCTCAACCCCGACTATTGGAGACATTACTCTCAATGTGGCTCGACTATCGGAGACATTACTCTCAATGTGCCCCGACTATCGGAGAGATTACTCTCAATGTGNACCTCCAGCCTCCAGATTCAAGTACTCATCCTTGCCTAAATATCGGAGAGATTACTCTCAATGTGGCTCGACTATCAGAGAGATTGCTCTTAATGTGCCTCGACTATCGGAGACATTACTCTCAATGTGGCCCGACTATCGGAGAGATTACTTTCAATGTGCCCCGACTATCGGAGACATTACTCTCAACCCCGACTATTGGAGACATTACTCTCAATGTGGCTCGACTATCGGAGACATTACTCTCAATGTGCCCCGACTATCGGAGAGATTACTCTCAATGTGACCCGACTATAGGAGAGATTACTCTAAATGTGACCTGACTATCGGAGAGATTACTCTCAATGTGGCCCAACTATCGGAGGCCATTTCACCCATTTAGACCTTTGTGCCCATTCTAATATTCTTTTTTTTATTTCATTCAACTTTTTTATACTATATTTGGAGCCTAAAATCAAATATGCGCAATGTATATTTTGTGCCTAGATTTCATTCAACTTTTTGATAACATTGAATTACAAATACTCGAACTGTTATATTATCTCCATTTTTGTAGCTAGACATCCACGTCCAAGTCAACCTTCTGCCATTCATTTAACTTTTCTAATGACAAAAAATATGAATATGAAACAGAAAGGTGACAGTAACCTTAACAATTGCAAAAACAATTGTTGGAATGAAACTAAACCAAAACATTTTTGCTACTAGTAAGAATGGAATTAGAATAACAGTTTGCTATGCCTTCACTAACCAGATTGCTGCACTTTGATGACTTTTTTTTTTTATTTGCAACTTGAAGAGATAGACAGATTTCAGAGACAATACCTCACCTTCCTCCAAACTTAGATATCTCATAATCGAGACTAAAAATAGCATAGAACAAACCAAGCTCTTGGTTCATACCGCACAAGCTGGCCGGTATGCAGCCTCATGGCCTTCTTTGAGGAACTCCCTTCATGTAGAAAACTGGACCTTGGAGCACAAGTCTACTTCTAATCCATTGTCCAAGATGTGATCTCTCCAAGCACCAATCCATCGCCATGTAAATATTGCTAGCACCCTTCCAAACTTAGGGCGTCGCATAATTCAAGGCGAAGTACGTTGGGGAAACACAACAATAATCGAGGGCAAGTATCGTCATATTCCAGGATATTGGGAATGGACTAAAGATGTACTTAGTGGAAGCCAACAAACCCTGAGTACAGCAAAGATTTATAATGCTGTCTATGCCTCACTTTTCACTTATGATCGAAACTCGAATATTTTGCAAGCATTTTGTGAGGCTTGGTGCCCCAAGACGAACACGCTTCTTACATCCGCTGGGGAGTTATCTATCTCCTTTTGGGACTTACATATCCTTGGAGGTCTGCCCATTGCGGGTTCTTCGTACGAAAAAGTGGTACATGAGACAAGAGAACTCATCGGTTTGGATGAAAAACATATGAGATTTATTCCTCGATCTTGCGAGTATTTATTTGTTTGTTTCCATCACCTTAAGGAAGGTACGAATGCTAACCAAAAGGTCTCCTTCAGCAAGTGGACAAACTTTTGGTATAAACAACCTTTAATATATAAACCTGCCCCATTGTGAAAGGAAAAGAAATCTGCGCGCCTAAAGTCGACACATAATCCTAACGGAGTTATTCCCGAGACAACTAGGTGGTCGAGTGATCAAGAAGCTATATTTTCCAAGCTTAGGGTGAGGTCTGACAAGAAAGATGAAACATATATAGTAGCATTCTTATCAATTTGGCTATGTGCCTCTGTATTTCCCAAGGAAGAAAACTTCATTCGTCCCGAGACTTTTAAGATGGAAAGCACAATGGCAAGCGGGAGAAAGATTAGCCTTGCGGTCCCAGTTTTAGTGAGTATCATGGTTTGAATAAGATTTCATGTTCTTCCCAACTTGATCAGGTCAAAGTTTGTTTTCCCATCCATTATGTTTACGGCTGGCTTGCACATTACTTTAAAACCCATTATCCACTTGCTAAGGTATGTTTGTCCCTTTGATGGTGGCATACTCGGGAGAGGGAGCTGCGAGGTACTTTGATGAAAAGGATGCAAGAAAACACATCCACAATGGGGAAGATATAGTTTGGACACCAACAATGTTAACCAATTCTCGTCCTTGTTATTATGTGGATAACGATACCCCTCAAGAGTTAGAGTCAAATTACTTCATGAGCTTATGTTTTAATTACCTCCCTTTGAGGTATGGTAACTCATTCATCATCGAGCCATATAGCCCGCAACGGTTTGGTCGTCAATTTAGGTTTTACCAGAACGTCCCCGATTGTTTGGAGAATGATATCCGTAACGTCTCTCTAGATGAAGGACTCAGATTTTGGAGGATTTACACATTGTATCGGTCTATGTCATGTGCGGTTTTATCCCCAATGGGAGATCCTGTAGAGAAGCCTTTCTCCACTAATTATATGTCTTGGTGGGAGAAAGCGCATGGGGAGTGTCTCGAGAATAATTTACAAGCTTTGATAGACAATGTTGGACTAAAGTCTACTACTCCTTTAGGAGGTGAAGATCAAGGTGTTGGAAAGAAGCTCTCAAAAGTCAAAGAGCCACATACTCCAATCCCAAAAGTAGTTACACAACATAAGAAAATGAATCTTAAATCATCAGAGGCAGCTTTGAAAGAGGTGGTATGCACTTCAACAGATATAGAGGAATACCCCCAGTTCTTCCATTTAGCACACAAGTTACTTAAGATACAAGCCAGAGTACCAATGAAGATCAAAATTGGAAAAGAAAACGCCCTAACCCAGTAGAAATCGCAGAGGTTCCAAGTGTTGATAGTCCCTCAAGAACGCATACGACTCGTAACAAGGAGGTAAAAATACAATCACCGTGCCCTTTCTTTGTTTTTTCTTTTTTTTAATCAAACGAATAGCTTCACTAAAAGAAATTGCCCACTTTCTTTGCCTTTTCCATATGCAGTTAAATGCCATTGGGCATCCGGTGGTATCCCCACATGACAAGCTGCAAGTGAGTAATGAATCTATTGGAGGGCCTACATCTAAAGCGAAGTCGTCTTCAAAGGCATCATCTCTTCCTCATAACGAAGCTCTAAAAAGACAAAATCCAAATGGGATAACTCGCATTCCACCAATGACAAATGCACCAGTGTCAATTTTTGAAGGAAAAAGCATTGTCTTTAATTACAAAAAGGAATTCATCTTGGGACTTTGGGAGGATATTTGCAAGCGACTCTCCAAAACTCGTGCAAAACTGCTCTCATCTTATAGGGAGCAAATCACTGAGATTTTCGAGGATACGAAGAAGGCGAACTTTTAGATCTTTCTTCATTAGAGTGTTTATTGGATTCTTTTTTCGAGCTTGCTGCCTCATATGACCAAGAGCGATCCAATTTGGCTGATAGGACGAGTCAAGATGAGAAGCGGGAGCTGATTTCCAAAGCTAAGGAGCGTCTTGAATCGTTCAAACTTGAAGGAAGTGAGAAAGTCAAGAAAGTTTCCTCTAGTGAAAAGAAACTGAAGAGAGTTGTGAAGAAGTTGCAGATATTACAACAAGAGAGGGAGAACCTCGAAGGTGTTATAGAAGTGACTCAAAAGGAGGTTGAAGAGATTCAGGCAAACGTTTCAGCTACCGAGACTGAGGTCTCTTCATATGACAACGTAAATTTGCTGACTGATGAAGATTCGACCAAATTTGGAGGAAGAGAAGAAGAACCTGGAGACTAGCTGTCAAGAATTGATCAACTACAAGTTTTGTTTAGATTAGGCTATTAGCATTATATCCCCTTTTATCTTTATGTTAGATTGACCTAGTGAATATTTATTTCATCTTAAATAAGATTGCTTCTCGTTTGCTTTACATTGCCCGACATTTATCTTAGTCGCATAATTTTCAGCTTTATGCGCTTGTAACAAAAGATTCATATCTTGTCGTGGGAGAGTCCAAATAATAAACCGTTTAATTTTTCAAAAATTAGACTTCAATATCTAAAATATGTCCAAAACTTAGAATCAAACACCTTCAGAATCGACCCAGATAATATTTTGAAACCAACTTTAGATTCCACCATATAGAAAATTTTAGATTTGCGGAGTGTCACAAAACAAATCATATCTTGGTGTAGAAAAGTCAAAATCACGAACCGTTTAATTTTTCAAAAATTAGACTTCAATATCTAAAATATGTCCAAAACTTAGAATCAAACACCTTCAGAATCGACCCAGATAATATTTTGAAACCAACTTTAGATTCCACCATATAGAAAATTTTAGATTTGCGGAGTGTCACAAAACAAATCATATCTTGGTGTAGAAAAGTCAAAATCACGAACCGTTTAATTTTTTGAAAACTTAACTTGCAAATCTATAACATATCCAAAATGCAAATCTAATGACTTAAGGATAAAATCAGATAATAGTTCGAAATCAATCTTAAATTCTGACGCAGCGACGATTTCAGATTTGCACAGTCTCACCAAAAGAATCATATCTTGATGTAGGAATATCAAAATCACGAACCGTTTGATTTTTTGGAAATTTAACTTCAAAATATATAACATATCCAAAATATTCAATTTAATACCTTAAATATAGTTTCAGATGATAGTTCGAAGTCAATACTAAATTCTGACATGGCGACGATTTCAAATATGCGCGACTTCATCAAAACTTTTGTATCTTGATGTAGGAATGTCAAAATCAAGAATCGTTTGATCTATTGGAAACTAAACTTTAAAATTTAAAACATATCCAAAATATAAAATTTAATATCTTAAGGATAGTTTCAGATGATAGTTCGAAGTCGACTTTGTTTTCTAATATGTCGACAGTTCCAAATTAGCGCGACTTCACCAAATTTTTGTATCTTGGTGTGGGAAGCCTCGAGATCGCAAGACCTTTTTAATTGCCAGAAGTTTAAATTCAAGAGCTTCATTCTCACCAAATATCTTGGGTTCAAGTCTCACTGAATTTGAAACGTCGTGAAGGCTTGCCAAAACAAACTTGAAGGTTTGGATAACATGAAGGCATAACGAATTCTTGGACATCAATGCAAATTCTTTGTAGCCTCCTAAAAGATATTAATCATTTTATTGAAGATACCAATTTACCATAGTGGCTTCCCCCTTTAAATCAAATGGAATCCAAAGTTTAACAGAAGAATGGTATCTCAGCTCGATTTTCAAGTGCTGATTGAATGAATTACACTCTACCGTACTTCATTCGGACAACGATTGGGGGATTATGTATCTTTTGAACTTATGCGACTGAACTCAGAATGAAACTCTAAGCTCCCTACGCACCTCGGTGAAGACGATCAAGTCATACCGTAGTTCAGAATAGGTAAAATATTTTTTTATGTCCTAACTTTTGCCTAGGCCGCCTCTTTCGAGATTTTCAACCTAGCGAACTCTTTCTTTTTTGGGGGGACGTACACAGTTTATACTCTTGCGGACCAGGAGTATAGGAACATGCAGTTTAGGCTCATGCGTCAAGGTGCGTTACAACTTCAAGGATAATACTTCTTCAAAAACTTGCCATTGATCGGGCCAATTCTCATGCCATCTGCATCAACCAGCTTGTAAGCCCCACTTGAGTAAGCTTCTTGTACAACATATGGCCCATCCCATTTTGAGGTGAACTTCCCTACAAGTTTATGGGAAGTAATAATGGGTCTTCGTATGGCAAGGACTTGATCTCCTACTTGAAAGGATCTCGGGCGAACTCTTTTACTGAAGGCGCGAGACAATCGAGCTTGATAACATTCAAAACTCTGTTGAGCTTCCAACCTCTTCTCATCAAGAGCCTCCAACTCTGCCAATCGAAGTCGAGCATTATCTTCATTAGTGATCCCTTCTTGAATAACCAGTCGTAATGAAGGTATTTGACGCTCAAGTGGCAAGACGGCTTTGACTCCATAAACGAGTGAATAAGGAATCGCTTGGCGTGCGGTGAGTCGCTCTATATGCCCATAGAGCTTCTTCCATACGACCATTCCAATATTGTTTGGATTTGGAGACGACTTTCTTTAACAAGTTGCATAGAGTTTTGTTGAATGCCTCAACTAGACCATTGGCGGCAGCATTGTACATTGAAGAGTTACGTTGCTTGAAGCCAAAGAGATCACAAATATTGTTCATCAAGCTATTATCGAATAGCTTTCCATTATCCATTATTATGTAACGAGGAATACCAAAGCGATAGATTATGTTTACTCGGATGAAACTTGCAACATTTTCCTTCTTTACCTCCTTAAGAGCAACAGCTTCAGCCCATTTTGAGAAGTAGTCAGTTGCAGCCAAGATGTATAGGTGCACACCAGAGGACTTTGGCAGTGGTCCAACAACATCCAATCCCCAAGCATTAAACGGCCAAGATGCAACAGTCGGGTGCAACACTTCAGGAGGTTGATGAATAAAATTTGTATGGAATTGACAAGCCTTGCATCTTCGAGCGTAGTCCAAGCAATCTTTTACCATCGTTGGCCAATAATATCCCATCCTTTTTATATGGAAGTGGAGCTTTGGTCCAGACTGGTGTGACCCACATACCCCAGAATGTGCCTCTTGCAAAGCTTGGAGTGCTTCTTCTTCCCCTAAGCATCGCAAGAGTACTCCTCGAATGACCTTCTATATAGAGTATCTTTGTAGTAAAGGAAGC
Organism: Nicotiana otophora; assembly: GCA_000715115.1. Taxonomy (NCBI): domain Eukaryota; kingdom Viridiplantae; phylum Streptophyta; class Magnoliopsida; order Solanales; family Solanaceae; genus Nicotiana; species Nicotiana otophora. Next base: position 343,515 of record AWOL01S0020188.1, read on the forward strand.
GAGGTGCACGACGACGGATTTCAGTCCTTCTCCTTGGATTTTCTGGAAGTATCCCATAGTATAAGTAGTCGATAATGGGTTGTCGCCATTCTTCTTTCTCAACTGCAGAAACAACGACAAGATGCTTGAGTTCATTTTCTTCACCTTCAGCCTCATATGGTAGCGGTACTACCCATTTTTGGCAGACAGTAACTTATGCTTGATCGGGCAGGGTTAACGATAAAGCTAAGGCAGCAAAAGCATCAGCCTTCTTATTTTCTTTCCTTGGCACATGCTGAATAGTCACATCACCGAGCCACCCCATTAAATTTTTAGTGTAATCATGATATAGGCATAATTTAGGCTTCTTGACCTCATAACTACCTAAAAGATGATTGACCACTAACTGGGAGTCACAAATACTTGCAATTGCAATTGCTTCATATCAACGGCCATTTCAAGCCCAAGTATTAATGCTTGATACTCAGCATCATTATTGGAACAGAGTTGTGTCAGGGTGAAGGAGTAGGGAAAGACTTCACCTTGGGAAGTGACAAATACTACGCCAGCACCAGCTCCTCCACAATGCGCAACACCATCAAAGTACATCTTCCATAGAGGTTGAACTTCAATGACCATTGTGTCCTCATCAGGTAGTTTGTCAGTTAGCTCCCAGTCGTCGGTTATCAGATGATCTGCCAAGAAGTCTGCCAATGCTTGTCCTTTTACAGCCTTTTGAGGGATGTACAAAATCTCGAATTGTTGAAATTGGAGGTACCATCTCACTAGTCGATCATTAAGAACAGGTTTTGACATCACAAACTTGATGGGATTTGCTTTAGAAACAAGACGGACAACATAAGCTTGAAAGTAGTGCTTCAACTTTTGAATTGAGAAGACTAGCGCCAAACACAACTTTTCAATTGGTGAATAATTCAGCTTATTTGGTGTCATCATCCTGCTCAAGTAGTAAAGAGAGTTTTCTTTCCCCTCACTATTTTCTTGGGCCAACAGTGCTCCAACAGACCTTTCTTGCGCCACAATATATAGTATCAATGGCTTTCCAGGTATAGGAGCTGCTAAAGCTGGAGGCTTCATCAAATAGGTTTTGATACTTTCAAAGGCATTGCTACAAGCTTGGTCCCACTTGAAAGGAACTCCTTTCTTCATGAGGCGACTAAATGGTTGGCACCTCCCAGCTAGGTTCGAGATAAATCTTCTAAGGTATGCTAGCTTTCCTTGCAGACTTTTCAATTCATGAATATCCCAAGGCTCAGGCATTTTCAAAATGGCATCCACTTTGGCTTTATCAATTTTGATCCCTCGATGTCAGACAATGAAACCAAGGAACTTTCCAGAAGTAACTCAAAAGGTACATTTCAATGGATTAATCCTAAGTTGGTACCTTCGGAGAAATTCGAATAACATTCTCAAGTCTTTCAAGTATTCTCCCTTCTCTCTTGATTTTACCACTAAGTCACCAACATAGCATTCGACATTCTTGTGGAGAAGATCGTCGAAAATATTCTGCATAGCCCTTTGGTAAGTAGCACCAGCGTTCTTCAAGCCAAAAGGCATTACCTTGTAGCTATAAATACCCTTAGGGTGCGGAATACAGTAAGCTCTTCATCTTTTGGTGCCATGCGGATTTGGTTATAGCCCGACGAACTGCCCATGAAAGACATTGCCTCATAACCAGTAGTAGGATCAATCATCAGCTCTGGAATAGGAAGCGGGAATTCATCTTTGAGACACCTATTATTGAGATCCCTGAAGTCAACGCATACTCGAATCTGGTCATTCTTCCTCCTTACAGGGACAATACTTGAAACCCATGTTAGGTATTTAACTTCCCGAATAAATCCAGCTTCAATGAGTTTGTTAACTTCGGTTTCAATCAGGGGAACCAAGTCCGGCCTAAAGCGCCTTTGAGCTTGCTTAACAGGACGAGTGCCATTCTTGATCGCAAGGTGATGGACTGCTACTTTAGGGTCCAAGCCAGGCATCTCTCTGTAGCTCCAAGCAAAGACATCCCTGAACTCCTTGAGTAACTCAATATAAGTGTTCTCTTCATCAACTTCTAATAAAGCACTTAGGTAGGTGGGTCTTGATTCTTCATTGGTGCCAAGGTTAACTTCTTTTAGGGCATCAACTGTAATCTTCACTCCTTCTTCAAGTTCAGGTGGAGCATCTTCCGCATCTTCGTCTTCTTGAGAGTCCCCATCGTTGAAGGATATGTGATAGCACGATGAAACATCATCCAATATCTCATCATCCTCCATTAGAGATAAAACACCATGCTCGCTTTGTGTAGTAACATGATACGAAGAACCCATACTTTCTTCGTCTTCATCACGTTGTTAAGTGTAGACCACAGTGTATGGCTTCACCTTCAGTACTTCATCACACGAAACCATGACTTTTGTTTGTCGCTTCATTCTAGAAGGAACCAAACTTTGGAATTCTTTAGAGATCTTCTGAATTTTGGGCAAAGCGAGCGTTCTTGCATTTCGATAATTTCTCTGGAACTTATTCCCCTTGTTTAATGGACCCAATCTCTCAAATACAGAAGTTCTCAAAGTTGGTTTTCCAAGTTGATCAAAGACAGAAGGCCTATTAGAAGCGGCAGATTCGTCTTCTATAGTGATATGATTGATACTCTCCCTTCTTATAGAGATGCGCACTGGTGACGGTTGCTTGTATCCCAAACCTTCATGTGGTTGCCTCGTTGCAGATTCTGATGGGAGCTTCCCTAACTTTGACGGCTCATTAGGATTGTATCCAGCTTTTGCAAATAGCTTGTAAGCATTACGATCAAAACCTTTATCTGTTCGCTTTGTATGGAGTGCCACATTCTGCAAACGATTTTGGGCTACAAACCCTGCAAGCGACTTTGAGGACAACTTTACTGCCTCAATCCGTTTTACCAGAAGAGTTAACTCCTTTAGCGTGTTAGTTTGGAGATTAGATGATTCGCCCTCTTCTTTCTTCCTTTTAGGGACATATTGGAGCACAGGACTTACTTTCTTGCCATAAGACGCAATATCCCCTCTATGAGATTTATTCGTGTTGGGTTGTACCTCCTCAGTAACAGCTTTGGCTTTACCAATAGTCACACCTCAGCTTTTTTAGTTATGGGCTCGTCATTCTTGCTTTTCATGCCATCATTAACTTTTAGCTCCTTCACAATGCGGTTCTTCAAGTAGAACTTTGCATCGGCGAAGTGTGACTCTGCCTCGGTGAATGGCTCATCATCAGCAACTATCTTCTTCTTGACTTCGCCCTCGTAGTATTTTGAACATTGATGGTAGATAGATGGAACTACTTTATTCTCATGTATCCAAGGCCTTCCAAGCAAGACTACTTTATTCTTATGTATCCAAGGCCTTCCAAGCAAGACATTATATAAAGTCTTCGAATCGATCACATGCAGCCATGCACTTGATTGCATATGTTCAATGGTGATTCCCAGCCTGATCGCGCCTATGGCTTTTTGCCTCCCTTAGTTGAATCCTTGGATCATCACACGACTTTCTGAGAGTTCGTTCATGGGAATACCAAGTTCTTTCATAGTGCGAGTTGGCAAAATGTTCACTGAGGATCCTCCATCAACCAAAATTCTATTTACCCTTTCATCACGCATATAGCCAACCAGGTACAATGGGCGGTTATGAGAAGTGTCACCTAGCAGAAGATCATCATTTGTGAACGTGAATGTTTCCTCACAGGCATTAGCTTCTTGAGGAGTGGACTCGATAAGCTTTTTCGAAGATGGTGCCAACGGTAGATCATCACTCATTTCTTTCCCTTCGTCAATATGGAAACAAGAGGCATCAATACCCCCATGGGAAATCTTCGTGCGGAACCAACTTGGTAAAAACTCCTCCAAGGTCACTGGATGTCGTGGATTTTGAGGGTGGTGCACCTCCACTTTTGCTTTATTTAAGTGCTTTACTGGATTCCATCTCCTTAGTCTTTTCACCACCATTTTCCTTGTTGGTTTATCTACTGATTCTTTTCGTGGGCTCCTTCTGTGGTGCCTACGACGAGTCACCAACGTCCAACCTTCATCATCATCAGGTTGATTGACTTCAGCTTTGTCGTTTCCCAGTAATTCTTCATATTTACTTTCTTTAAAACCACATAATTCATCTGGACTGAATGAGCCAAAGGTGATAGAGACTTGGTTTGAGCTTGCTTTCTCATCTTTAAGCTCGATCTTCTTTTCTCGAGCCAAGTCCATAACTTTGTCCTTGAAGATAAAGAACTTCTCTAGAGGGTGGCTCACAAGTCGATGGTATTTGCAGTAATTTGGGTCATTTATTTTCCCAGCTTCATTTGGTCTTTTCATCTCCGGAAGCTCAATGAGATTTAACCCGAGGAGTTCTTCAAAAATAGCTGGCACATCAGAATCCAGAAATGGGTACTCTTTCTCTTGCATTTCTTTTAGAGTCAACTTTCCACTTGGCTTATCTTGAAACAAAGTGGATTTCATACGTTGCTTCTTACTCACCTTCGTCGTGAACTTCACAGGCAATGTGTTGACATTCATAGCTTCTTTGTTTTCAGATCTTGGTACAAACTTGCTCCATTTTCTAA
>AWOL01S0020193.1:1942-21423 GCA_000715115.1 Nicotiana otophora
GATTTTGTTGATATTCTGTGCATTTCAGTGATGTCTAGAACTTGTCCCGTGTGTTTGCAAAGCGAAATAGTAGTCTTGTTCAGTCTAGGAAGTGATATAGGCATTTCTTTGTTGAGCCAATTATATGTCTTTGACCCGCCTAATTGTTGTGCATCTTAGTTAGCCCTTTTGAGCTTGTAATCCTTTTTCTTTGGCAACCACACTACAAGCATGACCCCTTTGTTTGAATTGACTATCTGTTTGAACCGTTGACCTCTCTTGAGCACTTGAACTTGGTATGAGCTTGTAAAGGCTAGGTGGAGCTTTGGTTGGATTTTTGAGTGGAACTATAGAAAAGGAGAAAGGTGCACTGTTGGAAAAAAAATATGAGAGCCACTTGTCGGGAATTGAAAAAAGAGAGAAAATCAGAAGCTAGAAAAAGAAAAAAAATGTTAGTGTTTGTATATATTATAAAGAAAATTATTCCTTGCTAGTGGTAAATCTTATTGTGTCTGGGCTTAAGGAAATTGGGAGCTTGATGTTAATATGATGTGAAGGTTGGGGTTTGGTTCAACATAAGTGTGGGGTTTAATTTGTGTAATTGTAAGTATTAAAGTGCTCAACGAGGTGTAGCCAATATATCCATATGTACCATACCCGTCCCGCAGCCTACATTACAACCAAATAAAGTCCTACTTGATCCTTGACTAAATGAGCTCAATTAGTAGAGTATTACACTACGGGCAAGCTTATGGTACATTTTCTGTGGCACGTTAATTTTATTTCTGAGAGTGAGTGAATTCTGTTTATCTTAAGTTCCTATTTGTTCTTGAATTTTATTGTGTGTGGAACTACTCTCTATTGTTTGTGTGAGGGCACATGACTTGTGAAGGTAAGGTACAGTCTTTGACCCCTGTGTTAGAGTAAGTGAACAGGTTGTGAAAAATGCGGGGTGCTTTTGAGTCGGGTCTTGAGATTAGGATGTGATGATAGGGTGCTTAGTCGATTTTAAATATTCTTGGCATGATGTGTTAGGGGTGTTGTTTAATGAAAAGGTTGTCCCTAGGTAAAGTGCAGTTTGATTGCTCAAGGACGAGCAATGGTCTAAGTGTGGGGTGTTGATGGTAGGTTAGAAACCCGTATTTTAGTCATAGTATTGCACTCTAATTATTGCATTTTACGTGTGTTTGAGCTTAAATGATAGTGAATTATACTTATTACGTTTATTATGCCTTGTAATAAATGATTCTGAGCTATCTAGGTAATTTGGAGCGAAATCGAACAAGTTGGAGCTTTCAAGTTTGAGTAGGAGCCCAAGAAATTAAGCCGGGATAACGTTCGGGGGTCAAGGACCAATTTCGAATATCAAAAAGTGAACAAACGAATTTACTCTGAGAAAAATCCACAACCGCGCCGCAAGGAAAGTGCAAGCTCTCTGGATTTCCTCACTTGCACGCCTCATGGGGTGGCGCGGCGTGCGGCGCGGCTATGCAAAATCATCAGAGTGATTTCCAAGTTTGGCTAGAAAAAGGTAGTTTCATTTGGGCTTGTTTCTACACAGTATAAATACACAAAAAATAAGATTTTGAAGCGACTTTTGACCTACGGGAGATTAGAGAACTAACTAGGGCAAGAAGACTCAAGAATTCATTAATATTACAACCTGCAATCGATGCAATATGGGAGTTTGTATCGAATCATTAGAATTGATGTTTTCTTTATTCTTAAACTTATTTGAGATGTATTACTCAATTGTTATGGAGTAATTTCCATTAGGGCGTTGACAGATACGATGTTTCGATAACTTGATTAGGGATTCGATTCTTGATAATTGTTAGAATTAATTGATGGAGCTTTAATTTGTATTGTTAGTTATTTACTATTTTGCTTAATCGAAAGAGGAGTTTGATATTAAATTTCTTCACATCTTATGCTCTAGTTTAAATGTGTGATTCAACTAGGTAATTAAAAGAGCCTCTTGAATTGTTAATCGGACTAGAAAATAGGGAAATATTCGTGAGAAGTTACTCTTTAGATCATAACCATCATTTGATTATTGCAATTGTTTACCGTGCTTCAATTGGATTAATTACTCAATTAACATTTAATCGAAAGAGAAACGTTAAATTCATGTGCAATCTAATTCTCGGTTGAATTCGTGAGAATCAACCGTATTATGGAGTGAATTCACTCAAGAATTGGATCCCGAGTCAGTTATCTTTCACCTATCTAGTCAAATGCACTTATCCCTCTCATTGATATTTCTTTATTGCTCATTTGTTGTCTTTTGCGATCACTTGTTATTTGCTTAATTTTTAGTAGTTCATCGTAGTAACAGTTATCAAATCAAGTGTTAATTTTCCTGAATAGTAATTAACTAGAGATTATTTGAACACTATTTAAATCCAATCCCTGTGGAAACGATAATATATCTATATTATCTTTGACTAGCGAGCAATAATTATGTGTTGTGTTTTGCGCTAGTCAATGAGCATTTATGCAAATACATAGTCAGATACACTGTCTAAGAAGGTAGAACTTAATAAGTACAACTGAGGGATAGGGGAGTAGAGTCAAGGTCTGCGGACGCCAAGGCAGCTACCTCGATAATCTCCGAACAGCTGAAAATTCTGAGATCAAAAACCACCATGCCCAGAACACCTGGATCTGCACACGAAGTGCAGGGTGTAGTATTAGTACAACTAATTCAATAAGTAACAAGTCTAACCTTTTGACTGAAAGCAGTGACGAGTCCGAATAATACGGTCTAAATACATAATTAAACAGTGTGGAAATTTACAAAACATATGACAGTATTATCTCAGAGAAACTCATAATTTGCAGGTACCAGTATAAGAATGTAGACGTGCTTCCAGGTTTAGCAATTGAACTCAGAACAGATAAAATATGTCAAGTCTGAATGATATGAGTAATATGACATCTCTATATCTACAAGCCAATGAAATCCATCTCTATATGTGATGCAACACAACGAAAGCCTCACGTACTCACACTCTCGGAGTACTCAACCTAATTGTCTCAATTCTCACTCATCACACTCAATCACTCAACACTATATAGGGCAGATCCAGCCCAGGGAAGATCCAGCCTGAATCAAATATCATGAATCAATAGCAATTGCGCTCACTGTGGGTGTGCAAACTCCGGAGGGGCAGATCCAGCCTTAGCGCTATAATAAGCCAATCATTGCATGAAACAATAAAGCCTGTTGCGGCGTGCAGCCCAATCCCATAAATATGACTCACAAACAAGCCCTCGGCCTCACTCAGTCATCAATCTCTCCAGTCTCTCGGGCTCGCAACACTCATGCTAAGCAGCCCGAATCAATGATACGTGATGTGACAATGTATGATAACAAAGACTGTGATATGATATGCAATGATGAATACGACTGAGTACATAACTGCAATTAAGAAAATAATGCAATAGCAAAGAACAACCACAGTGTGTCCCACTAGTACCAACACATAGCCTAAACATGATTTCTAGTGTAAATCACAGCTCAAGTGCTCTAACACATAAAGTACAATAATAATATTCAGATAAGATAGCAACACAGTTCCGTGGAATCGACTAAATCACAATTTTTATGTTGCACGCCCACATACCTCGTCACCTCAACAACAAACACATAGCAAGAAATTTCAGGGATTCATACCCTCAAAGCCAAGTTCAAAAGTGTTACTTACCTCAAACTGTGCAAATCTCTACTTCATCAAGCCCTTGCCTCATGAATCGGTCTTTGAATGCCTCGAATCCAGCCACAAACAATTCGATACGATCAACTCAAACTATAGGAATCAATTCCATATGAAAATGCTAAGTTCTTAATCGAAAGTCAATTCCAAAGTCAACCCTCGAGGTCGCGTCTCAAGATCCAATAAAAGTTACAAAATCCAAAAGCTCATTCAACCACGAGTCCAACCATATAAAATTTATCAAATTCCGACACCAAATCATCACTCAAATCCCCAAATTAAACTCTCTAATCCCTAGCCTAAAACTCCCAAAATTCCACCTCACAAAACAAACAAAATAAGTGGAAAATTCAATGGGGAAACAATATTATTGAATAAAAATTATCACAAGTGACTTACCTCAAGAAACCCCTCGAAATCCCTCTCACAAATCGCCTTAGTCTGAGTTTGCAAAGTCCAAAATGATTAAAATCACGAAACCCTAGAATTTTAAACACTGCTCAGGCATTTCCGCACCTGCGGAGCCTGGGCTCACACCTGCGCTCCCACTTTTGCGGAGAAAAACTCGCATCTGTGAAACTCACTTAACAGCCGACCATGCGCACCTCCCCTCGCTTCTGCGACCCAACGCTGCCTGCCCAAGTGACTTTACTCCTTTTTGTGACCCCAAGTGACTTTACTCCTTTTTGCAGCTGCGCAAGCTTAGCTACTTCTACGGGTGCGATGTCACCAGATCTGCAGCACCTCAGCATAACACTTAAGCCAAATTCGATCTGTTAACCATCCGAAACCAACCTAGGCTCTCAGGACATCAACCAAATATACCAAAAAGTCCTAAAACATCTTACAAACTTAGTCGAGGCCTCAAATCACATCAAACAACATCAAAAACACAAATCTCACCTCAATTCAAGCCTTACAAAACTAAGAAATTCCAACTTCTACAATCGATGCCGAAACCTATCAAATCACACCCGAGTGACCTCAAATTTTGCACACAAGTCATAAATAACACAATGGACCTACTCCAACACCCGTAACAAAAATCTGAGCTCGGTAACCACAAATGCAACTCTCGGTCAAACTTCTCAATTTCCAAAACTTCTAATTTTTTAACTTTTGTCATTTCAAGCCTAAATCAACTACGGACCTCCAAATTCTATTTCGGATTCAATTACACATAAGTCAACATTTGGCCAACCTTTTTAACTTAAGCTTCCAACCTTGAGGCTAAGTGTCTCAACTTATTCCGGAATATCTCCATAACCGAACCAACTATCCCGACAAGTCACATAATCATAATTAAGCATACAATAAGCAGTAAATGAGAAAATGCAGCTAAAACACTCAAAATGACCAGCCGGGTCATTACAATATCAGACTTCGGAGGGGCGGATCCTACCCAAGTGCTAATCATAATCACTTAGCCCAAGTGGTGGGGCCTGGTGCCTTCGTAGCCACAAACCAGTATGGCTTAGCCCAATATAAAGCCTAGCATATGCGTACCCTCAATATCAATATAACTGTTGCAGCGTAGAACCCGATCCAAACCTTCTACTCACAGCCTAGAGTAGGTCACTACTATGTTTTACTATCCCAACGTTCCAGCTATTCTACCAATTAGGGTAGTTTAGCTTATTATTGTATTTCGACCAAAGGTTAGGCCTGCTATGTTTGTAGAGGAGTAGAAGATGATGGATTGGTTCCAGATGTTAGATCCTTCATGTTTTGATGGTGATTCCACAACTGATGCTTAGAACTTCTTAGACAAATTCCATGAGATTCTATGCAATTTTGGTTTGGTGAAGTATAATGGAGTTGAATTTATTACTTTTTAGTCGAGAGGTACAACGAAGAGGTAATGGCATACTTATGAGCAAGGTAGGTCAGCAAGGTCACTTCCTCTCACTTGGACTTAGTTTTGGACTCTATTCTTGGAGAAGTTCATTCTCTTCACTATGAGAGGTGAGTTGCATAGCCAGTTTGAGGACCTGAAGTTGGATGGTATGACAGTTACGCAATATGAGATGAGGTCATAGAATTTTCTCATTATGTCGCTTTCCTTATTCCCACTGACACAAAGAAGGTGAGGAGGTTCATTGAAGGATTTTATTTTATAATTAAACTCAGTATGGCAAGAGAGACAAGGATAGAGACTATTTTGAGTCAGGCACTGGAGATAGCATAGATAATTGAGCACATCCATGATCAGGGGAGAGAGGTGATTAAGGATAAGAGGCCTCGTAATTTTAATGACTCGGTCAGTCATTTTGAGCATTTACATTTTGTTTGACTATTTATAGTCTTGAATAGCTCCATATGATGTATTATGACTTGTGTAAATTATCGGTCTTGGTTTTCAAGTAATTCAAGTTTGATTTGGAAGAATGATTTTCAACTAGGAACCTTTAAGTTGAAAGAGTTAACTAAGTTTGAATTTTGTCTATTTGACCTCGGATCAGAGTTTTGATGGTTCTGTTAGGTATGGATGGTGATTTTAGACTTGGTCGCATACCCGGATTTGCATTTGGATATTTCTAGAAGGTTTTGGCACTATTTGGCGAAAGTTGGCAATTTGAAGATTTGGGAATGTTCATAAGTTTGACGGGGAGTTGACCTTGATGATATCAGGGTTGGATTGTGCTTTCGAAAATTGAAATAGGTTACTTATGTCATTTGGTACTTATGTGCAAAATTTGAGGTCATTCAAGTTGATTTGGTATGGTTCGGCACGAGTTTTGGAAGTTAAAAGTTTATTAAGTTCGATTTGAGATGTGATTCATGGTTTTAGTGTTGTTATGCGTGATTTAAAGCCTCGTGTAAGTACATATTATGTTATGGAACTTATTGGTATGTTCGGACGGGGTCCCGAGAGGCTCGGGCGAGTTTCGTACGTGGTTCGGATCATTTTAGATGGTTGTTGTATTGCTGATTTGTCACGCCCCAAACCTGGGAAGGCGTGGCTGGCACCCGGTAGCGCGCTGGCCCGAGCAAACCACTATGTAACTCATGATCGTTCGACCAAAACTAGAACATACATAGGTCGAGTTAGCTGAACTCATTCCTTTTGTAACTATCTTGGGCCCACATGGCCACAATTTATAATATACAACTGTAAGTAGGAAAATATTGTATTAATGAACCATCTTTCTTAAAACATGAATACATATGGGCCGTCAAGGCCTCTGACATACTGTACAAAATGAACCTCTGCCTATAAAGCCTCTAAGATTATTTGACATCCAATGGGACAAGGTACCGGCCTACCCATAAATCTGTAACAAAACTCTGATACGATGACTTATAGACTCGGCTGCACTCCGAATGAAGTGGAGTCTTACTGATCCTTCGCTGAATGCTAACCTTGTCTACTATGAGGGCTCATCCAATTGATTATCTATACCTGCAGGCATGAATGTATCCCCAACAAAAGGGCGTCAGTACGAATAATGTACTGAGTATGTAAGGCAGAACCGAAACGTAACAATAAGTCAACATTAATTAAAGACATATAAGAATCAACCTGAATCTCTGAAGTACCACCATATATGCATACTTATACTTATATATATGATACTTCTCTTTGAATCTATTATCCATATCGTATGATGCATGACTGCCCAACTGATCAGTGGTAACTGCCCGACCGGTTATAGCGCAGTGGTAAATGCATGACTGCCCGACCGACCGTAGCTCGGTGGTAAATATGTAACTGCCCAACCGGTCGTAGCTCGGTGGTAAATACATGACTGCCCGACCGACCGTAGCTCGGTGGTAAATAAATATGCATGTGTGCCCAACCGGTGGTAAATAATGCTACATAACTGCCCAACCGGTGGTAACTACCCGACCGGCCGTAGCGCGGTGGTAGATGCATGACTGCCGGACCGGCCATAGCTCGGTGGTAAATATGTAACTGCCCGACTGACCGTAGCTTGGTGGTAAATGAATATGCATGACTGCCCAACCGGTGGTAAATAATGATACATAACTGCCCAACCGGTGGTAACTGCCCGACCGACCGTAGCTCGGTGGTAAATATGTAACTGCCCAACCGGTCGTAGCTCGGTGGTAAATACATGACTGCCCGACCGACCGTAGCTCGGTGGTAAATAAATATGCATGTCTGCCCAACCGGTGGTAAATAATGATACATAACTGCCCAACAGGTGGTAACTACTCGATCGGCCATAGTACGGTGGTAAATGAATATGCATGAAGATGTGTGTATCACTATATTATAAATATTAACATCTTTATCAAATATTTCAATAGAAATTTAGGAATACGCTGAGACATGCTTGAATATCACTTTACAGGAATGAATAACATAGACATCCTTAACTACTAAGAGTACACCACTTATGGAATAACATTACATTTACGTATCGTTACTTAGATCATGCCAAAAGAAAGAAGGATTAGCTTTAACATACCTGAAGTAGGAAAAATTCGTATAATATTGTTGAGACAAAATCTACACAGGCAAGGAGCGATCAGTTGGTCTTGCACATATTGTAGTTTCCGTGGTGCTTAATCAATTAGAGTATGAAGCCAGGTCAAAATTCCAGCAATATAAGCAACGACAACTTGAGCATTCATCATTAGATATATGAATCTTCATTCCTTGTTTTGCCTTTTTGTATATAATCTTTGCCAAGAAATGAATTGGATATCTTTTGAAGATAAGTAGAGATGATTAGGATAATGTCATTTCTTTACGTGTAATTGTCTTAGAATTGTTGTCCAAGTGCCATTAATTAGTTTGTCTAAGGCAAGCAAGAATCATTTAAGTGTTACTCTTATTTACTGCCACGTGGGGGGGATTTTATCTTATTCTATAACCAATTAATTAATTAGGTAATATACCGCTACCCGATAATTAACCAATTACCCACATAATTAAGAATTATCTCAAACTACTTAAAATACTACTTACTTTTAACATACTTTATATAACTTACTATAATGGTCATGTGGTACCATATAAAATAAATACATACACTATTATTTCATTAANACATGACTGCCCGACCGACCGTAGCTCGGTGGTAAATAAATATGCATGTCTGCCCAACCGGTGGTAAATAATGATACATAACTGCCCAACCGGTAGTAACTGCCCGACCGACCGTAGCNCTTAATCAATTAGAGTATGAAGCCAGGTCAAAATTCCAGCAATATAAGCAACGACAACTTGAGCATTCATCATTAGATATATGAATCTTCATTCCTTGTTTTGCCTTTTTGTATATAATCTTTGCCAAGAAATGAATTGGATATCTTTTGAAGATAAGTAGAGATGATTAGGATAATGTCATTTCTTTACGTGTAATTGTCTTAGAATTGTTGTCCAAGTGCCATTAATTAGTTTGTCTAAGGCAAGCAAGAATCATTTAAGTGTTACTCTTATTTACTGCCACGTGGGGGGGATTTTATCTTATTCTATAACCAATTAATTAATTAGGTAATATACCGCTACCCGATAATTAACCAATTACCCACATAATTAAGAATTATCTCAAACTACTTAAAATACTACTTACTTTTAACATACTTTATATAACTTACTATAATGGTCATGTGGTACCATATAAAATAAATACATACACTATTATTTCATTAAAACATCCATGTAAAAATACATATATTTTCTCAACTTATAATTTTCCTAGTCTCTTATAAAGAGTAAAAATTCTCGTACGCTTAATTCTTAAAATGGTAGAAAGATAACCTTCTTTTCTTGTGAGAAAATTATTTCTATATTTACAATAAAGAAAATCTCATAAACTTTGTTATATTATGTGTATAATTTAAAGCATATTCGAAAGTCGTAATTGCAATAACTATATAAAATCATATTTTTTCAAACCTTTTTTTTTTTTACAAAAAATGTTCCACTCAAAATACCATATCCAATATATATAACGGTATACATGTTGTTAAACTTATGGGGTCTTATAATAACATAGTCACAAATCCTTTATAATCTCATGAATAGTCTCAATCCCTTCAAGCACATATGGAATACTACGACTTATCCTAATATTAAAGTACGGGATGTAACATAATTACTGGTGTATCTGCAGAGCATCGCGTTTGTGTAGGGGAATTCAGGAGCTGAGTAATTTTCTTCTTCGCGTTCATGTCACCAGGAACGCGTTCGCATAGGATTTTATTGGTTATTGTTCGCGTTCGCATATGAGGCATCGTGCTCACATAGAGCTGAGTTGAGAGCTGGTGATTTCTCTTTTGCGTTCGCGTGGTATTGTCTGTTTTCGCTGAGAGTTGTCATATGTGGGCATTGCGTTCGCATAAGTAGGCTCGCAAATGCATAGAGTATTTCAAGGCAGAGTGATTTTTCTTATTTGCGATCGCGATGGTATTTCCGCAATCGCGATTCATATATCTGTCCAGTGATTATCTGTCCCCTATTTTCGAAGGTTTCAGACATTTTAGCATATTTTGATCTTTGGAGCTCGGATTAGGGCGATTTTAACCACATGGAATGAGGTAAGTATTTTCTACTCATTTTTGATTATATTCTGTGATTCCATCTTCGTTTTTGGTATTTAATTGATGATTTCAAAAGAGAAATTGGTGGTTTTTGTCTAAACTTTCCTAAAGTGAATTTTTGAGTTTTGAACATCGATTCAGAGTCAGATTTGAGTGAAATTAGTTTGGTTGGACTTGTAATTGAATGGGTTATCGGATTTTATAAATTTTTTCGGGTTCGAGGTGCGGACCTGGGTTTGACTTTTTGGTTGACTTTGAGTAAATGTGTAAAGACTTGAGCTTTTTTATTTGGAATTGTTTCCTTAGGCATTATTTGATGTTTTTGAGTTGCTTTAGGCTAGTTTCGAGCTGTTTGGAGGTTGATATGTGCGGGATGATATTTTTAGACTATTGTTTGGCTTGCTTAGTATTGGATTTGGCTTGTTCGAGGTAAGTAACATATTTAAACTTAGATTTGAGGGTATTTAACCTTGGGAACTATGTTATATGAGATGTATTGGGGTGACGCACATGCTAAGTGATGGGCGTGCACCGAGGTAATAATGATTCAAGTTGACTATTAGACCATGACTGGATTTGTTTTGAAACTATATCTTGTTAGATTCATGTTCTCCCTACTTGTTTGATTATTTGAGTTATGACACATGTTAGAAGGCATGTTTAGGCTATTTGGTTAAGTCGTAATGAGACTATTTCTATTGCTTTGAGTTATCCGATTTAACTGCAATTATACACTTAGTCATGATTCATAATTTGCATATCATAAGTCTCTATTCATCATTCATTGTTACATCGCATGTTATCATTTAGTTTCCATATGTGGAGTTGTTAGGCTGAGTGGTACGAGATTTTGAGCCCTTGATACTTGAGAGATTGATGACTGGGGTGGGCCTGAGAGCCTTGTTGTGAGTGTTATTGTGGATCGGGCTGCAAGCCGCAGCAGGCTATACTGGCTTTATTATTATCTATTATTATTATGGTTTGAGTTGCACGTCGCAACAGGCCTTATTAGATTTTCTACTATTGTGGATCGGGTTGCATGCCGCAGCAAGCCTTATAAGCTTTATATTAGTGCTTGGGCAGGATCCGCCCCTTCAGAGTCTGACATACCAGTCATATATGTATGTGTATATATATATATATATATACACACACGTGCTTTAGTGAGGGGATTATGAGCTAGGCACTCGTATAGTGCTGAGGATTGTGTATGACGTAGTGGCCATTTGAGACAGACAACTTGAGTATTTTTTAGGGTGAGCGTACCTAGGAATATCACCGTGAAATCATTCACTTGATATGCATACTTGGCATGTAGGCATAAACATGTATTTTTCTCATGATAAACGGTATTATGACATTCATGATTTGATATATACATTTGACATGTAGGCATTGAGATGTATATTCCCCATGCTAGACGGTATGTGATAATTGATGACTTGAGATGCATATTGATATATAAGCATAGATATGTACTTTCCTCATGTTATCTGATAATGAAATATCTTATCTGTTGTTGAAAGTTTGGGAATAATCACAGTTTTCTGATATACCCTCATATTTTGGTGATTTCGGTGAATAATTTGGGTTTTACTGTTATACATGAAAAGCATGTCTATTTTTTCATAATTGTGAACGAGCTGAGCATAATATCTTTTGAGTTATTACTTGTACTTCTTTCATTATATTATTACAAGCTGTTCTTGGCTATTGGTGTTGGACTCTGACCGTTCTCCGAGCTCATCATTGCATTCAATCTAAGGTTAGGTTTGTTACTTATTGAGTACATGGGGTCGGTTGTACTCATACTACACTTTTGCACCTTGCGTGCAGATGTTTTAGCTGATGTTGATGTGTATGACAGGAGGTGGCACTGAAGATGTACCTGCATTCCGGTTATTGCTGCCTCTTGTTCTTGGTGGCTTTAGATTTATAAATCTATTTATGTACATTTCGAACAGATGATGTATTTATTTTATACTAGCTTTGTAAACTCTAAGTCTTAAAAGCTCATGATTTGTACTACCAGTCCTTGGGTTGTTGTATAAAAGTCCAGCTATTTCATCATTTATTTTCTTAGTAAATCTTATTTGAATTGGATTATTGTTAATTGGCTTACCTAGCGGGTTGGGTTGGGTACCATCACGACTAGTAGATTTTGGGTCATGACAAGTTGGTATCATAGCTATAGGCTCATAGGTTCTACGAGTCATGAGCAAGTATCTAGTAGAGTGTTGCAGATTGGTATGATGACGTCCATACATATCTTAGATAGGCTACAGAGCATTTAGGATAAACTTCTCATCTTTCTTTCCTTATCGTGCGATATTGAATCGGCTTGAAGCGTATCTCTTTGAATTCTTTCCACTCACTCGTATGCGTATGTGAGCATTAGGTATTAGTTGTGCATCGACGGCTTGCGATTCCATGGATGAGGTGCAAGATGTGTTCTCTATGTTTTTGTGATAGGCCAGTCTAGAGGACTTGAGGCCGGGTTTGACCGCAGCTTGGGCATAGTTGTTTCGATTGTGCGAGCATGTGCTTTCGGACTTATATATCCGGTAATGTCCCTATGAGTGGAATTTATGGCTCGGTGAGTGGTTGGATGGCTATATAATGAGTATGATGTGACTTCAGGATGTGTTCAGATGGTTTGAATGTGACGAGAAGAGTTTACTTGAGATGTGAAAAGGAATATTAGGTGTTTGATTTCTATCTTGATGTGTTGTATAGTCTCGAGTTGTGAGTGTGTTGAGGGATATTTCATGTTGTACAATTATGGGATGAAGTAGATTCCTATGTCTTGTTGACGAGCTTAAACTCGGGAAGATTAAGTAAATGCATGATGGTTGTGGCCATGGTAGGGCGTAGTGAAATGCCAGTTTGGGATTAAGCAGGTGGGTTATCTCCTTCGGGGTGGTCTATGGATGTGTGGTCCTTATGATGTTGTGTAGAGAGTTTATTTCTACCAGTGGGTTATATGTTTTGCAATTTGAGTCTCGATCGGTTGAGAAAGTTGACTTGACAGTCACGAGGATGAATGCGAGCTTCACAGATGATTTGAGGTATTTTATGGTTTGAGTTGCATGAGGTTGTGAAGAATTTAGTTGAATCTCACTGTGGGATTATGGCATTAATAGAGTATGGGTATTGTGAGTTATCAAATGTTTTGTTCTATGGCTCTGAACAAAGTGGGTGAGTTTGCCATTGATGATTTGATTGCATGGTTATGTGTTGTATTGTTTTCGGGGTGAGGCATACTTGTGGATCGGTTATGACTTGCAGAGGTTGGTTTTGAGGATGACTTAAGCAAGGAAAATTCTGGATGTATGATGTACTACACCTTATGAATATATAGAAGTCTTGGAATAGTTTAGGTTTGCTATTCGTGATTAATGTAATGAACTTAAAAAATGGATTTAATCGGTTACTTAGAGATATGGATTACTTCTTTGTGTGTTGGTGTGCTAATGGAGCACATGTCGTTCGGCTCGTTTGGGTGGCGCATTTAAGATTTGAATAGGGTGGAGGACCCTCGAGGAGGTTCCAATGGGTTCAAGATTCATATGTGTCATTTGAGGAATTTCGGATTTGTAAATGGCTAAGATCTGAGATTTACATTAAGTGGTGTCGAGACTCGACATCATTATGGATTCTACATTTTAATATCGGAAAGGCAAATGAAGCAGTTTCATATTCACATAAGGTCTCTTCAGAGTGGGTATCACGGATGTGGTATTTTTTGGTACTCAAGAGAGAATACAATGGCTCATAGGCTTTAGGACGACCTGGGTTTACGCTAGGATCTCTTGTGGTGAGCTTTGGGTAAGGATCCTGGTGTTCTGGCAAAGAGAAGTGTCAACTTTAGGGTCATTTGGAAGGAACTCAGAGAAATAGAATAGGTTGGGAGTAGGTTGGATCAGCACGGTAATAGATATGATTGGTTCTTTGGGTACTTATAATGTGGTGAGTTACGGGTGTTTTGTGGCAGTATTCTTGGGATTGGTGACATGTGTGGCTTGGTTGAGTTAGAGAGATTCAATTCTAATGGCTTGGTTATGTGCAAATGGGGTTCGAAGTGTTGTCCATGATTTCTTCCACAATTTGAGATGGATATTATCTACAGGTATGAGAGATATGTTGCGTGTTGTAATTTTCTCCTGTATGGGATCAAGTGGAAGGTTTCTGACTGATCGGGTGTGTATTCTTCTTGTGACTTAGAGTTGATAATTATATTCTAGTGCTTTTCGCATGATGGCATGATAGATGCGCTGCGTCCTATGGAATTGAGATTTGCATGTACAAGGTGGCCGTTCAGTTTTGGAGAGAAGGTCATGAATTTGGGAAAGCATAGATGATTTCAGATGTTTAGATGAACGATATTACTGCTTGGTATTGCCTGAGAAGGGTGCTATTTCAGAAGGCGCATTGTGTCCTGACTTTGGATGCTTCATTGGTATTGCGGTACTCGCCTGGTGGATCGACATCTAATATTCAGATTTTACCATGTGGCGCGGGGGAATTAACGAAGCATTTTTTGTGGGATGATGGTGTATGAGAGATGTGCTAGTCATTCGAGTAGTGGAGTTAGGATCGGCTACAGTGATTCATGTGTTCTATGGAATTGGAGACTGGGAGTTCTCATAAGCAGATTGTTTTGGGGTTGCGGACTGTGAAGATAAGTTAGCCAGATGCAGGTATATGTTATGGTTAGATCTTTGTGGACTTTTGGAGGGCTATTTATCCATTTGGGGATGATAGGAGTTGATTTGGGGCCCATTGGTAGGCCTACTAAAGATATGTATTTTACACCGGGTCGGATTTGTTGACTCAGAACTATTAGTGTTAAGGGGTGTGTCATTCGGTTAGAGTTGAGCTTGTTCGTGTTCTAATATGTTCTATGTGTTACTCTTCTATGCTACGAAGGGTTGTGATTTGTTGGTTATATGCACACATAATGCGGTTCTGTTTGGGCCTAGTAAAGGAATTCGAGCGAGATAGTTATTGGGGTGTTGAATGGTTGATTGCGCCTTAGTTATGGTCTTTCCTGGCTGTGATATATTGTTTTATTTGCTTCTCCATGGTTATGGCCATTCACTTCGTGTATTTGACGTTGAATTACGTGTGGTTATTGATTTTGAGCATTGTGGCTTGAGGTATTTTATATGGACCGGTGTTTGGATGGGGTCACGCATTGCAACGGGGTTATGTTGGGATATGATCTTTTGTGATAGATTTATGTGTCTTGGTTCTACTATGTGTGATGGGTTCATAGCATTGTATTTGTGGTGGTACTTGTTGTGCCTGCGGGACGGTTCTCTCATCTGAGTCATTCTCCATGTTTGAATACATTTGAATTATTGCTTATTGGTGCACAGATTGCACAGTTTGTTGCTTTAGGTTGTATTGGTATGGTATGTCAGTAGAATAGTTGTGTTTGATAAGATGAGGTGATTGGACATGGAATAGGTGCTGTCGGATCTGATTACGGTATGTTTGGAAGAATAATGTCACTAATCGGCTTAGAATTGCACTGTGGTTCTTGTCGGACGAGAGAAACTCCATGGCTTGTTGATCTGATGAGTGGTTATGAGTATCTGCGTGTTTCATTCACCGTCGGTAGTGTACGAAGGTTTTGAACAAAGTTTTATTTGATATGAGGTTCATTACCGGTACCTGGTTTATTTTTGAGCAGCTACTGTGATCGAAAATTATTGATGCGAGTATGCGAGTTATGTGGTGTATCATCTGATTACATCTTGGGTTATGGTTATGGCTTGATATAGCTTGTTCAGATTTATACAGCGTGTAGATGTGAGATTCAAGTCTTGTAAGAAATTTCAGAGGTTGGAAATTGGGTTCCAAGGTTCATAGGCTAAGGGTGAAGGAAGAATCTTCGGTTATGTTGAGTTGACGGACATGTGTGGATTGGGGTGACGTGGGATATCCCCGTAGTTTATGCATAGTGAGTTTACACAGCGATTTGATGGTTTTGTAATGACTCTTGGCACGTTCAAGGACGAACAATTGTTAAAGTGGGGGAGAATGTAATGACCCGACCGGTCATTTTGAGCATTTGCATTCTGTTCAGCTGTTTAAAGTCTTGACTAGCTTCATATGATGTATTATGACTTGTGTAAATCGTCGGTCTTGGTTTTCATGTAATTCGGGATTGATTTGGAAAAATAATTTTCAATTAGAAAACTTTAAGTTGGAAGAGTTGACCAAGTTTGACTTTTGTGTAGTTGACCTCGGATCGGAGTTTTGATGGTTTTGTTAAGTCCGGATGGTGATTTTGGACTTGTGTGTATGCCCAAATTTACATTTGGATGTTTCTAGAATATTTTGGCACTATTTGGTGAAAGTTGGCAATTTGAAGGTTTTGAATGTTCATAAGCTTGACGGGGAGTTGACCTTTATGATATCGAGTTCGGATTGTGGTTCCGGGAATATGAATAGCTTCGTTATGTTATTTGGAAGTTATGTGAAAAATTTGATATCATTCCTAGTTGATTTGATATAGTTTGGCATGAGTTTTGGAAGTTGAAAGTTTAAAAGATTATTAAGTTCGATTTGAGGTGCGATTCGTGGTTTTAATGTTGTTAAGCGTGATTTGAGGCCTCGAGTAAGTTCGAGTTATTTTATAGGACTTGTTGGTATGTTCAGACGGGGACCCGAGGGGCTCGAGTAAATTTCGGACGTGGTTCGGATCATTTCGGATTGTTGTTGTATTGTTAATTGCTGGTGTATCTGCAGAGCATCGCGATCGCGGAGCCAGGCTCGCAATTGCGAAGGGGTATTCTAGAGCTGAGTAATTTTCTTCTTCGTGTTCGCGTCACCAGGAACGCGTTCGCGTAGGTTTGTGATAGTTACTGTTCGCGTTCGCATATGAGGCATCGCGTTCGCATAGAGCTGAGCTGAGAGCTGGGAGTTGGGAGCTGGGAGCTAGTGATTTCTCTTTCGCGTTCTCGTGGTATTGTCCGCGTTCGTGGAGAGTTTGCATCTGTGGGCATCGCGTTCGCATGAGTAAGCTCGCGAACGCGTAGAGTGTTTCAAGGCAGTGTGATTTTTCTTATTCGCGATCGCAATGGTATTTCAGCGATCACGATTCATATATTTGTCCAATGATTATAAGTACTCTATTTTCGAAGGTCTTGGACATTTTAGTATATTTTCAGCTATGGAGCTCGGATTGGGACGATTTTGAAGGTGATTTTCACCACATGGAATGGGGTAAGTATTTTCTACTTGGTTTTGATTATATTCCGTGATTCCATCTTTGTTTTTGGCATTTAATTGATGATTTCAAAAGGTAGTTTTTGTCTAAACTTTTCTAAAGTGAATTTTTGAGTTTTGAACATCGATTCAGAGTTGGGTTTGAGTGAAATTAGTATGGTTGGACTCGGAATTGAATGAGTTGTCAGATTTTTTAAGTTTTATGGGTTCCGAGTGTAGGCCCGTGTTTGACATTTTGGTTGACTTTGAGTAAATGTGTAAAGACTCAACCTTTATCATTTGGAATTATTTTCTTAGGTATTATTTGATGTTTTTGAGTTTCTTTGGGCTAGTTTCGAGCCGTTCAGAGGTTGATACATTCAGGATGGCATTTTTAGAGTATTGTTTGGCTTGCTCGGTATTGGATTTGGCTTGTTCGAGGAAAGTAACATACCTAAACTTGGATTTGAGGGTATTTAACCTTGGGAACTATGGTATATGAGTTGTACTGGGGTGACGCACATGCTAGTGACGGGCGTGTGGGCGTGCACCAGGGTAATAATGATTCAAGTTGACTATTAGACCATGACCGAACTTGTTTTGCGATTATATCTTGTTGCATCCATGTTCTCCCTACTTGTTTGATTATCTGAGATGTGAATCATGTTAGAAGACATGTTTAGGCTATGCGGCTATTTGGTTGAGACCTAATGAGACTATTTCTGTTGCTTTGAGTTATCTGATTTAACTGTAATTGTACACTCAGTCATGATTCATCATTTGCTTATCATATCTCAGTCTCTGTTCATCATTCATTTTTACATCGCATGTTATCATTTATTTTCCATATGTGGAGTTGTTGGGCTGAGTGGTACGAGATTTTTAGCCATTGAGACTTGAGAGATTGCTGACTAAGGTGGGCTTAAGAGCTGTTGTGAGTGTTATTGTGGATCGAGTTGTACGCCGTAGCAGGCCATATTGGATTTATTATTATCTATTATTATTATTATGGATCGGGCTGCACATCGCAGCAGGCCTTATTGGATTTATTACTATTGTGGATCGGTTGCACGCCGCAACAGGCCTTATAGGCTTTATATTAGTGTTTGGGCACGATCTGCCTTTCCGGAGTCTCACATACCAGGAATGGGCGCAAGCATGATGATATATATATACACGTGTTTTGGTGAAGGGCTTATGAGCCAGGCACCCGTACAGTGCTGAGTGATTAAGTGTGCGTGTGATGAAGTGGGCATTTGAGACAGAGAGCTTGAGTATGTTTGAGGGTGAGAGTACTTGGGAATATCACCGTGAAATTATTCTTTTGACATGCATACTTTGCATGTAGGCATAGAGATGCATTTTCCTCATGCTATACGGTGTTGTGACATTTATGATTTGACATGTAAATTCGATATATGGCATTGAGATATACATTCCTCATGCTAGACGGTATGTGATAATTGATAACTTGACATGCATATTAATATGTAAGCATAAAGATGTACTTTCCTCATGTTATCTGATAATGAAATATCTTATCTGTTGTTAAAAGTTTGGGAAAAATCACAGTTTTTTGATATACCTTCATATTTTGGTGATTTCGGTGAAGATATGGTTTTGAATATCTATCCATATAGAATAGGAGAAGGAAAATCACTATATTAAGACAAGCGGCATAAAAGCCAAGTGGCATTGTTAAGACAAAATAAACTACCTTTCTAACTAAAAAACTTTTTGAATTTTAAACTTTGAATTAATTAGATACTCTAATTGAATTAATAAATATAGATATCTTATAATTATCTATAAAAAATAAAAATATAAAAAAATACACTACTCATTCAAATTGGAGAGTAGTTTCAAGTTGGAGTAAATTATTTTAAAATAAAAAAAATTCAAAAAAAATAAAAAAAAATAAAAACTACCAATTCACATTGGGGAGTAATTTCTTCCTAATATAGTAGAGAGAGTGTGTGTGTCTTTGTGTGTGTGTATGTGTGTGTGTGTGTGTGTATATATATATATATATATATATATATATATCTA
>AWOL01S0020196.1:0-22924 GCA_000715115.1 Nicotiana otophora
AACACTTACCCAATCGATTAACCGAGCTCTAGAACTCCAAAAATGGTGAAAATGGCAAACCCTAGGAATAGAGTACTATTTATTCTGCCCAGGTCTTAAAGCATCGCGAACACGGAAGGGTGATCACGTTCGCGAAGAAGAAAAGTGAAGGCTTCCAGAAGACCCTTCGCGAACGCGAGCAAAGAGATGCGAACGCGAAGTACAAGGGATAGGAACCTACGCAAACGCGAAGGGTAAATGATCACCAGTGCTCAGGCCCCGGTTTCTACTATGCGAAAGCGGAAGGAAGGATGCGAATGCGAAGAAGGAAAAAGGCAGACCTTCACGAATGCGAGAGATTTAACGTGAACGCGAAGAGGAAATATTCCATCCTCTAAAATAACACTACACGAATGCGATAACACAGACGCGAACGTGATGAAGGAAACCAGATGATAGAAAACAACAGTTCAAAATACGAGGAAATGACCCGTGGCCCATCTGAAATACACCCGAGGCCCTTGGGACCCCATCTAAACATACCAACAAGTTCCATAACTTAACACAGATTTGCTCAAGGTCTCAAATCTCATCAAACAACGCTGAAACTACGACTCGCACCATGAATCGAACTTATGAACTTTCAAATCTTCCAACTTCTAAAACTCATGCCGAAACCTATCAAATCAATCCGAAATGAAGTCACATTTTGCAAAAAATTCCAAATAACATAACGGATCTTTTCCAACTCTCGAAATCGCATTCCGGCCCCGATATCAAAAAGTCCAGTTCCGGTCAAAATTTCCGAAAATTCAACTTTTGCCATTTCAAGCCTAAATCAGCTACAGACCTCAAATTCACTGTCCGGACACGCTTCTAAGTCCAAAATCACCCAACGGAGCTAACAGAACCAACGAAACACTATTTCGGAGTCGTCTTTATATAGTTTCGACTACAGTCAAAATCCTAAGGCTTAGGCTTCTATTTTAGGGACTAAGTATCCCAAATCACTCTGAATCATCCGGTAACTGAATTCAACTATGCACGCAAGTCAATACACATAATACAAAGTTGGTCAGGGCCTTATGCTACCAAACGAGACTTAAATTCTCAAAATGACCGGTCAGGTCGTTACAAGATGAGGGCTCAGAGCTACGGTCTCGCATGCAAAGTCCTGAAATGGATAGACTCAGTGATGAAGATGGCTGCGATCCTTGGGACTTTGACATAGCTGGATGCGATCCATGTGGTTGTGATACAAATGTCTGTGACCTGAGTAGACGTGATATAGATGGCTGCGATCCATGTGGCTGTGATATGTAGGGATGCGATCCACATTGCTATGATGCAGATGGCTGCGATCCACGTGGCTGTGAGGTAGCTGGACTGTATGTAGGACGTATAGTCCTATGGCCCTATGATGGAAGACCCGTTCTATGGATGAAGGTGTAGGCCTCGTGATGCTGTGGTATCTCAGTATAGCCGTGTGGTGGAGGATAAGACATAGGCATCTCTGAAGAGGGTGGAAATGAGGGAGTAGTATTATCCCCAGATTCTACCTTCCTCTTTCCCTTCCTAGCCTTTTCTCGACCCCGCGAACTAGTCTGGTCATTGTTACCTTGACCCCTGCCCACCATCTACATAATATAATACATATTTAGATAAAAAATATAAGAAACTAGTTATAACACGAGAGTGCTTTAAAAAATTAACTTTTTAATCCTCGTCGACATATTATTCCTCGTCCGAGAATTCCTTGTCTTCTCTTGTTTGAATTTCATCAGTTGATTCTTTGTCCTCATATTCTACAATTGTTAATTCATTTATATCAGCTTCTTCCAATATTCGTTGAGGATGTTCCAAATCATTTTCTAACTGATTGTCCACTATTTGGTGAACACTGGAGATTCTTTTTGATATGCAACATCTAACACATTCTCGACTTCCACCCTACCTACATGCTTAGTTTTGATTACAACCCACCAATCAGATTTATTCCACCGCAATGGATAAGGAACATAATACACTTGCCTAACGTTATGTGCAATTATGAAAGGATTATAGCAATCATACTCCCTCGTATGATTAACCTCAGTTATGTCATATTGGTGGTTTACTCTTGTACCTCTTGTTGGATTTGGGTCAAACCACTTACATCTAAAGAGTATCAATTTCTTATATGGCAACCTGTATATTCTAGTTGTAATATTTCTTTGACCACCATAATAATCAATATCTCCAACTTGGTTGTCATCATCACCTTGAACCCACACCCCACTGTTGTTGCTATTTTTATTTTTAGAGCAATCCTTTGCATGAAACTTATAGCCATTCACTACGTACTTAGACATTGTTGTGACCTGAAGACCGGTCCCCAAGATATATCTTTCCAAAATTGCACCATTATTTTGATTAATTACCTACATACTGTTAAAAAAAATTTATAAGTTAGCATAACCAAATATATATATAAATATATATATAGCGGGAACTTTAGAAGAACATTATCAGGATAAACTTACAAACTGTTTGAACCACGTATCAAAACTCGTATATACAACATCATGGCCAAACTGACACACAAAGTACTGTGACACAAAAAATATTTTTAGTAGTTGCATCAATATGTAATCACTTTAAATTTTATATTTTGATAACTAATAAATCAATACTTAAGAAATGGTACAACTTCGGGACAATTTAGCAACACATGCATTGTAGCTGACTTGTACTCCATATCACTCAAACTTCTGTTTCTAACATCCTTAGAACATCGGCCCGGTTGATTGAAGATCGACATTGGTGGATATAATGGATTATTCACACATTCGACAGTATGCATATTGGGCCTATTTCTAGTACATGGCACATTACTCTCAAAATAATAAGAGCAAAAACGTGCAGTTTCCTTTGCAAGATAGGCTTCGCATATAGATCCTTCAATCCTATTTCCTCTTCTTAACAAATTGTTTGCATTTGATAATTATCCTACATAATGTCATGTTATCTAAGAACATTCAAATAAAATAAAATATTACATCAAACTTATAATATTGCCTCTCAAAGGGATAAATCCATATACATTGAACAAGCCCTCCAAGTCGTGCCTCGTGTACAAGGTGGATTGGAAGGTGTTCCATCACATCAAAGAAACCACAAGGAAATATTTTTCCATCTTACTAGAAGTTACACGAATGTTCTAATCCATCCGAAGTAGGTTTTCTTCCCTTAAGGTGGTAGAACACAAGTCTTTGAAAAATAAACTAATCTCTGTGATGGGTTTCCAGATTCTTTCATGCAAACCACAAAATGTAATAGGCACTAAGGTCTCTATGAAAATATGACAGTTGTGACTTTTCAAATGGCTCAACTTTCCTACCTCCATATCTACTTTTCCCCCCAGATTCGACACATAACCCTCAGACATATTCAATTTTGTAACCCAATCACAAAATTTTTCGTCTTTCCTCCAAAGTGAATGTGTAACTTTCTTTGGTCTTGAACACCTTACCATTATTCGCTGTCTACAAGTATAATTCAGGTCGCCTGCAATATTCTTATAAGTCCATGCTAGCCTTTGGGTTATCTTTTGTCTTACCTTTAACATCCATCACTGTGTTGAATAAATTGTCAAAATAATTCTTCTCAATGTGCATGCCATCGAGGTTATGTCGGAGAAGATTATCATTCCAATAAGGAAACTCCCAAAATATACTCTGTTTTGTCCAATTATGAGTAACACCATATCCGGAGAACCTAGAAGGTGGAGCCTCGGTAACTTTACTGAAGTTCTTGACCCTCTCCCAAATTTCCCCACCTGAAAGTATCGGAGGTGGCGAATCATAATCCACTTAATTCTTTTTGAATGCATTTTTCATCCTTCTAAACTCATGATCATCAGGCAAGAACTGACGGTGACAATCAAACCATGATTTCTTTCGGCCATGTTTCAAAGTGAACGCTTTACCATTTTTCATGCAGTAAGTACAAGCTAGCTTCCGAGCAGCCATCCACCCAGACAACATTCCATACGCATAAAAATCGTTAATAGTCCATATTAAATTAGCACTCAAATTGAAAATTTGCTTGTTGATATGTCATATGTTTCAACACCATCATACAACAATTGTTTTAGCTCATCAATCAAAGGTTGCAAATATACATCAATCAAATTTTTCGGTGTTGCAGATATAGAAAAAGGCGTGAAGCCATCCACACACAAGCGTAACCGAATATTCCTTGGTTCACTAGCATTATCTGGATATGTCCTATCAAAGTGCTTCCAAGCTTCTTCATCTGAAGAATGCCACATAACACCAGGTGATTTTCTATTTTCAAAGTGCCATCTCATATGAGGAGCAAAACTCATATAACCTCTTTAACCTAGGTATAAGAGGCAAATAATGTATCGCCTTCACAACGACCATATTCCCGCTGGAAATCCTCTTGAAACGAGGCTTTTCGCAAAATTTACAACTTTCTAAATTTGCATCATATTTATAATATAACATGCAACCATCTTCACAATAATCAATTCTCATCGATGAAAGTCCTAACTTAGAAACCAATTTCTTTGCCTTATAGAAAGCACCAGGTAAGTTGATATTTGGGTCAACTAGTTCACTCATAAGGTCAATGAAAGAGTCCATGGCCGCTTGAGAAATATTATAATCAGATTTGATACTTAGTTATCTAACTGCAACAAACAGCTCAGAGAGCGGACTTCCTTCACGTAGTGGACAATTAGTGTCACGACCCGAAATTCTCACTTTCAGGATTATGATGGCGCCTTACATTTCACTTGCTAGGAAAGCCAACGTTAAAATAATCTTAACTAGTTTTAAGAAAATTTAATTAGATAGAAGTCAAAATACTGAAATAAAGTGCGGAAGACCATAAATACTGAATTATCAAAATACATCCCCGAATATGGTGTCACAAGTGCACGAGCTACTAGGATAATACAAATAAAGGTCTGAATAAAATTCAAGTTGTTTGAAAGATAAGACACAGCTAAGATAAGATAGAAGGGGACTTCAGAATTGCGGACGCTGTGCAGTTATACCTCAAGTCTCCTCTCATTAGTTGAATCCGAGCAAATCTATGGTACGCCGTTGGGACCAACTTCAAAATTTGCACAATAAGTGCAGAGTGTAGTATCTGTACAACCAACCCCATGTACTGGTAAGTGTCGAGCCTAACCTCGACGAAGTAGTGACGAGGCTATGACAAGACACGTACGTAAACCACTTGTACAAGTATATGCAAATACAAAGTAACAATAATACAATAAATAACAATTTATAAATTGGAAGGGAACATGCGAAGGGGAATGATATAATAATTTCAGCAGGAGAAGTATCACTTAGCAGCCATTTAATTTATCAATAATAAAATGAGCAACTGATAATATGAAAAAGGCACGACACCACCCTTCGTGCTTTTACTCTCATTTGGCACGGCATCACCCATCGTGCTTTTATTATTTCACAAATGGCACGACAACACCTTTCGTGCTTTTACCCTCATAAATAGCACGACAACACCCTTCGTGCTTTTACACTCTTCCTTACCATGAAAATGATATTATAAATAATACAAATAGCACGACATCACCCTTCGTGCTTTTACACACTTCCTTACCATGAAAATAATATTATAAACGGAAAAGGTCTAAATATGCCCTTGTACTATACGAAATTGAGCACATTTTCCTTCGATAATACTTTAGCTCAAATATGCTCTTACCGTCACAGTTGCCCTTAGAGTTACACAGTTGGCCCATATATGCCTTTTTCAAAACGGAATTCACCCAACTAATTAGCTCTTTCGTTAATTGTATTAAAGTGTATTACAAATACTATTTTCTTTTTATTAGTACTTGTTTCCTTTACATTTCTCTTTTCTTTCTTCTTTTTTCTTTTCTTGTTTTGTTTTTCTTTTTCTTTCTCCCTTATCCGATTTCCTCCATTACTGATGTCTTCTCCATTTTCATCACCAATTTCACTTGACAAAACTCATGAATTTCAATTACTAAGAAAATTCTCTCATAAGAATATTTTTATACATCATATATATGTTTGTCAATTGTTTAATTTTTACTGAACATATATTTAGTTCTAAAATAATTAATAAAGTAAGATTGAAATAATATTTATGTAACATAAAACCCGAAAATCCAACAAAACCGAATAATCCAAACTGATATAATTTGTTTGGTTTGATTTTGATAAAAATCGAACCAACCCGTTCCATGTACACCCCTAATTTACATAGTTAATAAAAAAATAGAAAATGTCCAGCTGAAAAAAGACTAACAACTCAAATTTATAACACTACAACTTGAACTCTAGGCTTTTAATCATTAAATTATCTTTCTGGAAATAATTTAAATATTTTTGTCTTTTGAGTATTGTTACAGGTTGAGATATTTTTATTATTTTAAAGTTTAAACCATAATTTTTGAAATAATTTAATTTTATTTATTTAGAGGGCCAGTGAAATTGGAACTTGATTACCTTATGGGAGAATTTTCTTAGTAATTGGAATTCATGAGTTTTGTCAAGCGAAATTGGTGATGAAAATGGAGAATACATCAGTAAAGGAGGAAACGGATAAGGGAGAAAGAAAAAGGAAAAAAACGAGAAGAAAAGAAAAAAGAAAAAAGAAAAAAGAAAAAAGAAAAGAGAAAGGTAAAGAAAACAAAGCACTAATAAAAAGAAAATAGTGTTTGTAATACACTTTAATACAATTAACGAAAGAGCTAATTAGTTTTGGTGAATTCCGTTTCGAAAAGGGCATATATGGGCCAACTGCGTAACTCTAAGGGTATATATGAACCAACTATGTGATGGTAAGGGCATATTTGAGCAAAAGTATTAACGAAGGGCAAATGTGCTCAATTTCGTATAGTACAAGGACATATTTGGACCTTTGTCCTATTATAAATAATAAAAATGGCTTGACATCACCCTTCGTGCTTTTACACTCTTCCTTACCATGAAAATAATAACATAAATTTGGAAGAGTATTTAAATGTGGGGATATGCACTTATCAATCAATTCAATACCAAAATACCGGCTTCACCTTCTGAAATATTCAACAATAATTAAATGAATAATAATTTCATGAATAATGATCAAATAATCAATAATAAATTTAAACAAGAATGTCTTAATTAAATAGGCAATTATTCATAATAAAATAATTCCACTCACATGCTTTGACTCAACCACAACGCATAAGTACTTGTCACCTCATATATACGTTGTACCCACACATTAAATCACGTAGCAAATAGACAAATAAGTTCTACTCCCTCAAGTCAAGGTTACCTACGACACTTACCTCGCTTTGCAACCATATTCAAGAATCCAATACACCTTTGCCTCGCGAATTCATATCCAAAATCCTCAAATCTAGTCATAAACAATTCAATATACTCAATATAAATTGTAGGAATTAATTCCATATGAATTTATTAATTTTTCGGAATTAAAATCCGAAATTCATCTCAAAAGTCAATAGTGGGGCCCACGTCTCAAATCCTGAAAAAACTCATGAAATTTGAACATCCGTTCCGATATGAGTTCAACCATACAAATATTATCAAATTCCAACATCGGGTTGGCTTTCAAATCTTCATTTTACATTTTTGGAAGATTTTATAAAAATCTGATTTTTCTTCCATAAATTCACTGATTCATGATGTAAATGAGTATGTAATTATGAAATATAATCAATATATAATAAGGAACACTTACCCCAATATTTTCCCATGAAAATCGCTCAAAAATCTTCTTACCTGAGCTCAAAATCGAAAATGGTGGAAAATGGGGCGAAATCCCATTTGAAGAACTAAAGTTCTGTTTGCCCAGATTTTTACTCATCGCGATCGTGGGAATTCATTAGCGATCGCGAAGAGTGTTTTGGTTGCCCAGAATTTTAGCTCTACGGGATCGCGTAAATGGTCATGCGATCGTGGAGAACATTTTCTCAACCTTACGCGATCGCGTACTGACTTGTGCGATCGCGTAGCACAAATGGCGTACCCAGCTTCTGCCTTCATTCCTTCTATGCGAACGCGGCTTGGCCCTCGTGTTCGCAGTGCATTGGGAGCTAACCTTCCATGATCGCGTGCCTAGCTTCACGAACACAATGTACCAGATGACAGTTGTAGCTAAAAACTAGATTTTATTTCAAAGTTCAAATGCTCTGTAGGCCATCTGAAACTCACCCGAGCCCTCGGGGCCCCAAACCAAACATGCACACAAGTCCAAAAACCTCATACGAACTCGCTTGCGCAAACAAAATACCAAAATAACGCTTAGAACTATGAATCAAACACTAAATCAAATGAAAATTTTAAGAAAATTTTAAAACTTCTATTTTCACAACCGAACGTCCGAATCACGGCAAATCAACTCCGTTTCTCACTAAATTCGACAGAAAAGTCATAAATGATATATAGAGCTATTCCAATTTTCAGAATCGGATTCCGGCCCCGATATCAAAAAGTCAAATCCGTAGTCAAACTTTGGAAATCTTTAGCCTTTAAATTTCTAGTTTTCGTTAAATGGCCATAACTTAATCTAGGGATCTCTAAATTAAATTCCGGGCATACGCCCAACTCCCAAATCAAGGTACGGACCTACTGGAACTATCAAAATACTGATCCGAGTCTGTTTGCTTAAAATGTTGACCAAAGTCAACTCAGTTGAGTTTTAAGGCTCTATTTCACATTTTAATTCATTTTTCACATAAAAGTTTTTGAAAAATTATACGGATTGTGCACGCAAGTCGAGGAATAATAAATAGTGCTTTTCGAGGTCTTAGAATATATAATTTATTATTAAATTTAAAGATGACCTTTTGGGTCATCACAACTAGCTTCCTTTAACTGTTCATAAAAATATTTTGCATCATCATTAGGAGTTTTTTCAACATTTTCATTGGGCTCACCCTCGGAGTGCATCCTAAAAGCATCTGCAACCATATCCTGAATTCTAGAATCATGATTTCTATTCTCCACCGACCTACTACTTTCACCAACAACCATGTTATGAAATATTTCACGGCTATTATCGATCTCTCCATGATTAGTCCACACAAAGTAATTCTCTTTAAACCCCTTCCTATAAAGACGAAGCTTAACTTCCTCCGATTTTTTAAACTTCAAACAATCGCACTTGACACAAAGGCACCTAATTACTCCTTCAATTTGGTATGATGAAAGTGACATTGCATGTCTAATAAATTCCTACTGTATATTCAAGTACGATGTTCCATCTATACAAATAAAAATAAATTGAGATATTTCCATAAGTATTAGAACTACTTAATTTATTATACAATTATAAATTAACTAAATCATTTTTAGTTAATTAAGATAATTAATTTTTACTAATTGCATCAAAATTAAATTATAGTAAATATAATTAATTATGATTCATTTAATTTAAATATAAACTATAAGTTCAATT
The DNA here is from genome assembly GCA_000715115.1 of Nicotiana otophora. NCBI lineage: Eukaryota > Viridiplantae > Streptophyta > Magnoliopsida > Solanales > Solanaceae > Nicotiana > Nicotiana otophora. Next base: position 9,463 of record AWOL01S0020196.1, read on the forward strand.
CATACTCAAAACGTTCAACACTTATCCCTAAAAGGTCAATTCACATCCAAAGATTTCAACCATTACCATTAAAAGTTCAATTTATATCCTAAAAGTTGAACCCATACCCTAAACAACTCAATTAATACCGTAAACAATTCAATTAACCTCACAAAACATAAGCTCTATACGAAAAGTTCAACACTTACCCCAAAAAATTCAATTCATGCACTAAAAGTTCAATTCAAAAGCACAAATCCTAAAAATATAATTCAATTCAAAGTTAAACATTCAATTCCTAACTAAACTACTCAAGTCAATTGTGATGATCTGAAAGGTCATCTTTAGATTTAAAAATTATTTCTGTGTTCTAAAATCTCAAATAGCACCATTCATCTTTTCTCGACTTGTGTGTGCAGTTCGTAAATTTTTCTACAAAGTTTTATGTGACAAATTAATTAAAATGTGAAATAGTGCTTTAAAACTCATTTGAGTTGACTTTGGTCAATATTTTGAGCAAACGGATTTGGATCAGTATTTTGACAGTTCCGGTAGGTCCGTATCGTGATTTGAGGCTTGGGCGTATGCCTAGAATTTAATTTGGAGGTCCCTAGCTCGAGTTATCGCCATTTATTGAAAATTAGAAGTTTGAAAGCTTAAAGATTCCCAAGTTTGACCGTGGATTTGACTTTATTGATATCGGGGTTGGAACCCAATTCTGAAAATTTGAATAGCTCCGTTATGTTATTTATTACTTGTGCGCCAAATTTGAAGCCGTTCCAAATTCGTTAAATACGTTTCGACACGAGTTTTGTAAATGAAAAAGTTTGAAACTCCTAAGTCTGAATCGAGGTGTGAATTGTAATTTCGATGTTATTTGATGTAATTTGAGGCCTCAAGTAAGTCCGTATTTGTCATGACTCAAAATTTCCTCTGTTGGGTATCGTGATGGAACCTAGTCTTAGCGACTAGGTAAGCCTAACATTTTCTTAATAACAACCATAATAAATAACATCTAACAACATTGAAATGGAATTCTTTATAAAAATTTACAATTCTCAAAACCAGTAGTACAAGTCATAAGCTCTACAGAGTTTGTTACAATTTTCTAAATACAAATGTTTGAAATAAAGTAAACAGTGTGAATACAAATAAGAAGGTGACTCCGAAGCCTGCGAACGCAGCAACATGTTTACCTTGAGTATCCACAACAACAGTCCGCACAACTAGCTAATGATCAACTGACTTTGAAATACCTGAATCTGCACCAAAATATGCAGAAGTATTATATGAGTACACCACGGCGGTACCCAGCAAGTATCAAGACTAACCTCAGTGGAGTAGTAACGAGGAACAGTCAAGACACCTACTGGACTAAATAACCTGAACAAGTATAAGTATAGAACCATCAAAGTATGATATCTACACAAGGACTACGTGAAATGGCAAATAATACGGTAATTTCAGTAAGAAAGGAAAACAACTACAAGCGGAATACCATAGTAATGACATAGAAGAACGAAAGGAAACACAGCCTAAATCCGATGAACACAATTAAAAGAAGGGCAGGTAGAAACTAGATGAAAACAACCACTTTCATACTAGGTTTTAGTCAATACACTCCACGAGGTACCGAACCTCATACTATTCACAACTCACGGGTTTCCAATACCTGAACCCTAACACTTGGCATCCTGTGTCGTCATTACACTTCATAACCGCACTGACAACTTACGTGCCAAAATAAATCCATTCTCACATAGAAGGCAAGTAAACAAGGGTGTTCATCTATACTCAACAATATCAAGAAAACTTCTTAACCGATAAGAGTGCTCAACTACGTGTATGCTTGTACAAGTGTCCTAACATTATTCATGCCAACTAGTAAGTATAGGAAAAGAAATGGACAACACGTAGAATGTTTTCACACAACTTTCCACGGGATAAAGATCACACAAGTAAGTGTACCACTACACAAGTATCAACAACAAGAATGCCATCAGGCCATCACAAGTCATCACAAATCAATCTGTGACACAACCCACCTTGTCTCGCCACGTGTACATTAGTAAAATAAATGCCCGCCTTGTCTCACCACACGTGCATAATAATAAGTAACAATAGCACGTCATAAACCTCGTGCAACCCAATAACACCGCACGACAGAAACCTTGTGCATCACAATAACAACTGCACGGCAGAAACCTCGTGTATCACAACAACAAGTACAACAACAACATTGACAATAAAACAAGGTACGACAAGTAAATCAACTCAAGAACCTTCGATCGCAAGAAATGGTAAAACTAGTTCGCAAGGAATAGCCATAATAAAGAATACTAGGAGTAATAAGAATAACTCAACAGGGAAGAAAATAATATGTAACATTGATCCCACAATATATGTTTCAACAACAAGAAACTAACACCTGTCAAATAATTCCAAATAAGGGCAAGTCCACTAACGCATAGGATATCTAAGTTTCTTTTAAGTTTGGACAATTACGGAAGAGATACAACCAATTCAAATAAAAGTGGTCACGGAGAAAATCACCATAACCTCAATTAAGGGTGAACATTTACAAAAAGGGGACAACTACAACTTCAAATAAAGATACGCAGTTAGGAAAAAGAATACACGGCAATGGAAGAGATAGCAATTTCAATTAAGGCACATATGAATCAAGTAAGTAGTAAGAATGGATCATGAAGCAATTGATTCTAATTAAGCAGGTAAAGGTGACACTATTAATTAAGGAACGTAATCATAGCAAGAACAACTGCCTTTTAAATGAATACAAGGACCTAGGAACCCTAAAAGGCCAACTTCATCAAATAAGTCCGAGCACGTACTCGTCACCTTGCGTGCACGGACTACAATCAACATAGAAGACTCAAATCCTAAGGGGTAGTTCCTCCACACAAGGTTAGACAAGATATTTACCTCAAAGAAGACAGACCGATACTCAAAAATGAACTTCTCGGTGAAATGTCCTACGGATGGCTCAAATCTAATCAAAATAACTTCAAAGTACAAATAAAACTCATAATAAACTATTCCGAATAATAAAGCTTCATTGTTTATCAAAATCTAAAAATCGACCCAAAAGTCGACCCCCCGGCCCGCACCTCGGAACCCGACAAATTTCATAAAAAACCGAACACCCATTCTGATACGAGTTCAACCATACTAAAATTATCAAATTTCGATATCAATTCATCCCTCAAATCATGATTTTTCAGTTTGAAAATTTTTCTTCAAAAACCTCCATTTTCCTCAACTCAAAACACAAATTAAATGATAAAGATAAAGATAAAATCATGAAATATAATAAATTCTAGGTGATGAACACTTACCCAATCGATTTGCTTGAAAAATCTACAAAGAATCGCTCAAAACAGAGCTCTACAAGTTAAGATATGATAAAAATGGCCTAACCCTAGATTTAGAAAATATATTCTGCTGCCAAGGTGTTGGTACATCGCGATCGCGAAACAAATAGTGCGATCGCCAAAAAGAAGAATAGCAACTGTCGAAATGAATTACGCGATCTCGTAAGGAACAATGCGATCGCGAAGAGGGAAAAATATTGGGGCCAGGCACTGCACTACGCGATCGCGTGAGTGTGCATACGATCGTGAAAGGGGAAGGAGGAAAATCACCAGCTATTACAACTGAGCTATGCGAACGCGGGCAATGAAGTGCGAACGCGGAGAAGGCAGAAGCACACGTACGCAATCGCGAATGGGACTACGCGAACGCAAAGAAGTAATGGTTAGCCCACCAAACAAGCCGCGATCGCATAGAAGGGGACACCAGATATCAGCACAGCTATACCAAACAATGGGAAAATGGACCGTAGCCCATCCGAAACACACCCGAGGCCCCCGGTACCCCATCTAAACATACTAATAGGTTCCATAACCTAACACAAACTCGATCGAGGTCTCAAATCACATCAAATAACATCGAAACTATGAATCATACCAAGAATCAAACTTATGAACTTTCAAATCTTCCAACTTCTAAAACTATTGCCGAAACCTATCAAATTAACCCGGAATAACGTCAAATTATGCAGGCAAGTCCCAAATAACATAATGGAGCTATTCCAACTCTCGGAATCACATTCTGACCCCGATATCAAAAAGTCCACGTCCAGTCAAAATCTCCGAAAATTCGACTTTCGCCATTTCAAGCCTAAATCAGCTACATACCTCAAATTCACCGTCCGGATATGCTCCTAAGTCCAAAATAACCCAACGGAGCTAACAGAACTGCCGAAACTCCATTCCGGAGTCGTCTTCACACATTTCCAATTACAGTCAAAATCCTAAGGCTTAAGCTCCCGTTTTAGGGACTAAGTGTCCCAAATCACTCCGAATCATCCGGTAACTGAATTCAACCATGCACACAAGTCAATACTCGTAATACGAATTTGCTCAGGGCCTTATGCCACCGAACGGGACTTATATTTTCAAAACGACCGGTCAGGTCGTAACATCCATCCCCTCTTAAACAAATGTTCATCCTTAAACGTGCCAAGAATCTCCTTGAAGTATTCAAATCAATGAAAGAACATATCCAACATACACCCGCGGGTGACCCCCTATCACCCCAATCCACATAAACATGACGACACCATCTCAACTGTAATTCACCCTTTCTACCTACACCGATAAGCCTTAGAGTCAAAATTTTCACCTTCCATTCACCTCCAAAAGACCCGATTCTAAATCCATACCCGGTATCAGTCTCGACCAGATGCAACAACTCATGCCTACACCCACAAGGTACGACCACTCAACATGACATGCTACACATAGGCCATAATAACATTTCTGATCACAATAGCTGCCCGTAATCAAAACCAACACCGACAATTAGCCTCATATCCGTTAGAACCCTGTTTCAAACCTCCACAATACTGACAACGATGCAAGAAACATGAGAACCTCTTGACTATACACCCGAATCAACAAGTCACAACTAACACCACCGAGCACACACCCCACAAGCTAAAACTCAAGAAGCACAGAACGAAAAATGACTGAATATGTAAGGAGAAACACATAAGAGAAATATCAAACAAGTCCGACATGCACAACTCTCTATCAGTACCATACTATGAATCAATTTAAAAAATAAAAATTAAAGTATATGAACAAATCACAAGGATCTCATCCTGATATAGCTTCCATCGCGACACGCAGCCCGGCTCAAACATATCAAATCACATGGAATCGCGAGGTCTCACCCTCAATTCTAAATCACAAGTCGAATACACATCATACCAATGGAAATCTTCCACTAACTCAATTCTGCCAATAAAATCACAACACTTACTAAACTCTCACCCCGGTAGAGTATCGAATCACAAATCGCAACCAAATTACTCAGTAATCACATAAAACCTGCCATAATAGACAACATGAATTCACTTCTAGTCTCGTATCTTTCAATAATGAATTAAAACAATGATAGACATGGCTATCACTCATAGAATCTCCCAACAGGGGCAAACACATATACAGAATACTAAATCATGAACTCACCCATATGTGGGACAACAAATAGGGGACTCACCCCGATAAGCAAAACTGAAATAAAATACGAACGGTGACCCTCTGTAACAAATCAAAAGTATACATGTATGGAATCATCTGGTGCAACGACCTCAAGCCTACTATATGAAACAAATAAACGGGACGGGCCTTCCCCTCTTGGGCACCCTCTACTCGCCTGAATACTCCGCCGAGACACACCTGTCCGGAGTCTAGGACAATCTCTCACCCTGTGGCTGGTATCTCTACACTCGAAGCAACCTCTCTGCTGACGTGGATGTGGGAACTATGCGATACGGGTACTCTAAGACCCATGCGCACTTGAAACACGGTGCGAAGCCTGAAGTGCAAACTTAATTGGATGACCCACAAAACCTCTACCATGTCGTACCCTGCCTCCAAAATAAGGACCAGTACATCTCTCCAGTCTACGAGGCCTCCTCACCTCCCTTTCCTCTCTTTCCTGACCTCGCATGTCCTCTCTCTCATGGCCCCGCCTGTCCTCTCTCTTATGATCCCACATACCCTCCACTCGGCGAGCGATCCCTACCTATTGAAACGAAACATCCGACTCTAACTCCAGAGCCATGCTGAACCGAATATCACTCCTGAGTCCCTCAATGAATCTACGGACACGCTCTCTAACTGTAGCGACCAAAGCAGGTGCATGTCTGGCCAAATTATTGAATCTAACGGCATACTATGACACTGACATAGTGCCCCGGCGCAGCTACTCAAACCCTGCACGCCATGCATCTCGAAGGGACTGAGGTACAAACTCTTTCAGGAACATCTCTGAAAACTGAACCCATGTAAGTGAAGCTAACTCGGCCTGGCTACCCAACTCGTACGCCCGCCACCACTGATAAGCCGCTCCCCTGAGATGGAACGTAGTAAAATCAACCCCGATCGTCTCCATACCCATCGTATGGAGAATGCGGTGATACTCCTCCAGAAAACCCTGGGCATCATCTGTCGCCAATTCACTGAAGGTAGGAGGGTGGTACTTCTTGTACCTCTCAAGTCTAAGTTGTTCTTCCTCAGATGTTATTGCCCTAACCACGGGCTGAACTGGGACCACAGGCTATGTCACCATGATACCTGGAACCTGACCAACATGAACTCGCTGCTCTAGAGTGTGGGCGGAGGGAGTATGAGCTCCTCCCTCGGTCTATGAAATAACTGGTACAACCGGAATCAACCCCACCTGAGTCAATGTACTAAACATGCTCAGGAACTATGCTAAGGTCTCCCGAAGTCCGAGGGTAACAACAGGCGCCTCCGGTACCTGCCCCCCAACTGGAACTACTAGCAGCTACTTAACTACTGCTCTTGTAGGTGCCCTAGCTGTGGCACGCGCTCCTCGTTGGCCTCTGCCTCTGGCCCTAGAGACATCTGCTCCGGGGGTAACATCATCAGCAACTGCAGCTCGTGTCCTTACCATCTGTGAGAGAATGGAATGATAAAAGTTCAAACATTGAGACCAATGAACTCGGACGATAGGAATGAAGGAAGTGAAACTTTTCTAATAGTTTCGTAACCTCTCGTAGATAAGTATAGACGTCTCCGTACCGATCTACAAGACTCTACTAAACTCGCTTGTGACTCGTAGCACCTATGAACCTAGAGCTCTGATACCAACTTGTCACGACCCAAAATTCCCTCTGTTGGGTATCGTGATGGAATTTTTCTGAATAACAACCATAATAAATAACATCTAACAACATTGAAATTGAATTCTTTATAAAAATTTACAATTCCCAAAACCAGTAGTACAAGTCATAAGCTCTACAGAGTTTGTTACAATTTTCTAAATACAAATATTTGAAATAAAGTAAACAGTGTGAATACAAATAAGAAGGTGACTCCGAAGCCTGCGAACGCAGCAACAAGTTTACCTTGAGTATCCACAACAACAGTTCGCACAACTAGCTAATGATCAACTGACTTTGAAATACCTGAATCTGCACCAAAATATGCAGAAGTGTTATATGAGTACACCATAGCGGTACCCAACAAGTATCAAGACTAACCTCAGTGGAGTAGTAACGAGGAACAGTTAAGACACCTACTGGACTAAATAACCTGAACAAGTATAAGTATAGAACCAACAAAGTATGATATCTACACAAGGACTACGCGAAATGGCAAATAATACGGTAATTTCAGTAAGAAAGGAAAACAACTACAAGCGAAATACCATAGTAATGACATAGAAGAACGAACAGAAACATAGCCTAAATCCGATGAACACAATTAAAATAAGGGCAGGTAGTAACTAGATGAAAATAACCACTTTCACACCAGGTTTAAGTCGATAAACTCCACGAGGTACCGAACCTCATACTATTCACAACTCACGGGTTTCCAATACCTGAACCCTAATACTTGGCATCCTGTGTCGTCATTACACTTCATAATAACACTAACAACTCACGTGCCAAAATAAATCCATTCTCACATAGAAGGCAAGTAAACAAGGGTGTTCATCTATACTCAACAATATAAAGAACACTTCTTAACCAATAAGAGTGCTCAACTACGTGTATGCTTGTACAAGTGTCCTAACATACTTCATGCTAGCTAATAAGTACAGGAAAAGAAATGGACAACACGTAGAATATTTTCACACAACTTTCCACGAGATAAAGATCACACAAGTAAGTGTACCACTACACAAGTATCAACAACAAGAATGCCGTCAGGCCATCACAAGTCATCACAAATCAATCTGTGACACAACCCACCTTGTCTCGCCACGTGTACATTAGTAAAATAAATGCCCGCCTTGTCTCACCACACGTGCATAATAATGTTCCCACCTTGTCTCGCCACGTGTACATTAGTAAAATAAATGCCCGCCTTGTCTCACCACACGTGCATAATAATGTTCCCACCTTGTCTCGCCACATGCATAATCCACATATATATATCCCGCCTTGTCACGTTGCATGCGCAAATATCAATAGTAACAATCACGGCATAAACCTCGTGCAACCCAATAACACCGCACGACAGAAACCTTGTGCATCACAATAACAACTGCACGGCAGAAACCTCGTGTATCACAACAACAAGTACAACAACAACAATGACAATAAAACAAGGTACGACAAGTAAATCAACTCAAGAACCTTCGATCGCAAGAAACGGTAAAACTAGTTCGCAAGGAATAGCCATAATAAAGAATACTAGGCGTAATAAGAACAACTCAACAGGGAAGAAAATAATATGTAACATTGATCCCACAATATATGTTTCAACAACAAGAAACTAACACGTGTCAAATAATTCCAAATAAGAGCAAGTCCACTAAGTCATAGGATATGTAAGCTTCTTTTAAGTTTGGACAATTACGGAAGAGATACAACCAATTCAAATAAAAGTGGGCAGGGAGAAAATCACCATAACCCCAATTAAGGGTGAACATTTACAAAAAGGGGATAACTACAACTTCAAATAAAGATACGCAGTTAGGGAAAAGATAACATGTCAATGGAAGAGATAGCAATTTCAATTAAGGCACATATGAATCAAGTAAACAGTAAGAGCGGGTCATGAAGCAATTGATTCTAATTAAGCAGGTAAAGGTGACACTATTAATTAAGGAACGTAATCATAGCAAGAACAACTACATATTCAATGAATACAAGGACCTTGGAACCCTAAAAGGCCAACTTCAACAAATAAGTCTGAGCACGTACTTGTCACCTTGCGTGCACGTACTACAATCAACATAGAAGACTCAAATCCTAAGGGATAGTTCCCCCACACAAGGTTAGGCAAGATATTTACTTCAAAGAACACAGACTGATACTCAAAAATGAACTTCTCGGTGAAATGGCCTCCGAACGGCTCAAATTTAATCAAAATAACTTCAAAACACAAATAAAACTCATAAGAAACTATTCCAGATCATAAAGCTTCAATGTTTATCAAAATCTAAAAATTGACCCAGAAGTCGACCCCAGGCCCGCACCTCGGAACCCGACAAATTTTAAAAAAACCCGAACACCCATACGAGTTCAACCATACTAAAATTATCAAATTCCGATACCAATTCATCCCTCAAATCATGAATTTTCATTTTGAAAATGTTTCTTCAAAAACCTCTATTTTCCTCAACTTAAAACACAAATTAAATGATAAAAATAAAGATAAAATCATGGAATGTAATAAATTCTAGGTGAAAAATACTTGCCCAATCGATTTGCTTGAAAAACTCACAAAGAATCGCTCACAATCGAGCTCTGCAAGTCAAGATATGATAAAAATGGCCTAACCCTCGATTTGAAAAATATATTCTGCTGCTCAGGTGTTTGTACATCGCGATCGCAGAATAAATAGAGTGATCGCGAAGAGGGAAAAATGCTGGGGCCAGGTACTGCACTATGCGACCGCGTGAGTGCGCATGCGATCGCGAAAGGGGAGGGGGAAAAATCACCAGCTATTATAGCTGAGCTATGCGAACGCGAGCAATGAAGTGCGAATGCGGAGAAGTCAGAAGCACACGTTTGCGATCGCGAATGGGACTACGCGAACACAAAGAAGGAATGGTCAGCCCATCAAACAAGACTTCGTGATCGTGGCTTTAGCTACGCAATCGCATAGAAGGGGACACCAGATATCAGCACAGCTATACCAAACAATGGGAAAATGGCCCCTAGCCCATCGAAATACACCCGAGGCCCCCGCGACCCCGTCTAAATATACCAACAGGTTCCATAACCTAACATGAACTCGCTCGAGGTCTCAAATCACATCAAACAATGTCAAAACTACAAATCCTACCAAGAATCGAACTTATAAACTTTCAAATCTTGCAACTTCTAAAACTCATGCCGAAACCTATTAAATCAACCCGGAATGACGTCAAATTTTGCAGGTAAGTCCCAAATAACATAACGGAGCTGTTCCAACTCTCGAAATCACATTCCGACCCCGATATCAAAAAGTCCACTTCTGAACAAAATCTCTAAAAATTCGACTTTCGCCATTTCCAGCCTAAATCAGCTACAGACCTCAAATTCACCGTTCGGACAGGATCCTAAGTCTTAAATCACCCAACGGAGCTAATGAACCCACCGGAACTCCAATCCGGAGTCGGTTTTATACAGTTCCAACTACGGTCAAAATCCTAAGGTTTATGCTTCCGTTTTAGGGACTAAGTGTTTCAAATCACTCTGAATTATCTGGTAACTGAATTCAACCATGCACGGAAGTCAATACACATAATATGAAGCTGCTCAGGGTATTATGCTGCCAAATGGGACCTAAATTCTCAAAATGACTGGTCGGGTTGTTATAGTATTATGTTACGGGACTTTTTGGGATATTTGGATGAGGTCCCGAGGGGCTCGGGTGAGTTTCGGACGTGTTTCAGATCATTTAATAAAACTTTGCAGGTCTGATTCTGGTGTGTCGCACTTGCGAAATTTTGGCCGCAGGTGCGTGACCGCTTGTGCGGAGGCAATGTCGCTTCTGTGACTTTGAGCCCAGGGGAGAAACTTCACTTCTGTGAAGCTTGGGACGCAGGTGCGATGCCCGCTTCTGCGGTGCCAAGATCACATATGCGGTCTTTCTTGCTTCTGCGGCTTCCTGCGCGCTTCTGCGCAGTCGCTTCTGCAATGTGATGGACCGCATGTGCCGTCCTCTACTTGGCTGCCCTGTTCCACAAATGCAAGCTTTGTCTCACAAATGCGAGTCCACAGATACAGAAATTTGTCTGCATATGCAAAACTGCTAGACATAACACATAAAAATCGGGTGTTAGCCATTTTTACTCATTTTTGAGTTTTAAGTCTCGGATTTGGGCGATTTCAAAGGGATTTTTCAGGACTTCGACTTGGGTAGGTGTTCTATATCCGAAAGTGATTATATTCCTAAATCCATGCTTATATTTATCGTTTATTTTGTATTTACATGGAACAAAAATTGGAATTTTTGTAAACTTTTCCAAAAACGAAATTTAAGATTTAAAGGTCCATTTGACATCGAAATTTGATAATTTTTGTATGGTTGGACTCATCTCGAAACAAGTGTTCGGATTTCATGAGTTTTTTTGAGAATCGAGATGTGGGCCCCACTGTGAATTGTTTAAATGAATTTCGGATTTTAATTTGGAAAATTAGTAATTTCATATGGAATTAATTCCTACGATTCGTATTGAGTATATTGAATTATTTGTGACTAGATTTGAAGCTTTCGAACTCTAATTTGTGAGGTAATGATTTATTGGAATCTTGAATTTGGTTGTGAAGCGAGGTAAGTGTCGTGGTTAACCTTGACTTGAGGGAGTAAGACTTATTTGTCTATTTGCTACTTGATTTAATGTGTGGGTACAACGTATATGTGAGGTGACGAGTACTTATGCATTGTGGTTGAAGCAAAGCATGCTGGTGAATTTTGGTTATTGTGAATAATTGCTTATTTAATTAAGATATTCCTGCTTAGGTTATTATTGTTTATTTGATCATTTTTCATGAGATTATTGCTAGTTTAATTATTGTTGAATATTTTGGAAGGTGAGATCAGTATTCTGGTATTGAATTGATTGATAAGTATATATCCCCGCATTTAAATACTCTTCCAAATTTATATTATTATTTTCATGGTAAGGAAGAGTGTGAAAATACGAAGGGTGATGCCGTGTCATTTATATTATTTATATTATCCTTGGCAAGGTGAGAAAGAGTGTAGAAGCACGGAGAGTGATACCGTGCCATTTTCAAAGAGTGTAAAAGCATAAAGGGTGATGTCGTGCCAGAAGAGAGTTAAAGCACGAAGGGTGATGCCGTGCCAAAAGAGAGTTAAAGCATGAAGGGTGATGCCGTACCAATCTTATTAATTATTTATAAATTTATGGGAAGAATGAGAGTAAAAGAACGAAGGGTGGTGCCGTACCATTTTCATATTATCAGCTGCTCATATTGTTGATGAATTAATTGGCTGCTACGTGACACTTCTCCTGCTGAAATTTCGATATCATTCCCCTTTGCATGTTCCCTCCCAAATTTATAAATTGTTAATTATTGTGTTATTGTTGCTTTGTATTTGTATATGCTTGTACATGTCATTTACGTACGTGTCTTGTCATAGCCTCGTCACTACTTCGTCGAGGTTAGACTCGACACTTACGGAGTACATGGGGTCGATTATACTCATACTACACTCTACACTTCTTGTGCAGATTTTAGAGTTGGTCCCAGCGGAGTACCATAGACTTGCTCAGATTCAGCTACCCAGAGGAGACTTGAGGTATAACTGTACAGTGTCTGCAGTTCTTAAGTCCCCTTCTATCTTATCTTAACTGTGTACTATCTTTCAAACAGCTTGAATTTTATTCAGACCTTTATTTGTATTATTCTAGTAGCTCGTGCACTTGTGACACCATATTCGGGGATTTATTTTGATGATTCGGTGGTTATGGTCTTTCGCACTTTATTTCAGCAATTGACTTCCGTTTAATTTAGTTTGCTTAAAAATAGTTAAGATTATTCTAACGTTGGCTTGCCTAGCAAGTGAAATATTAGACGCCATCATGGTCCCGAAGGTGGAAATTTTGGGTCGTGACATCAATACAAACTTAAACATTGAATTTACACCCTAGGTAATCAATTCAATTTAATTCAATTCAATTCAATTCAATTTTCACATGACTTAAACCCTAGATTTCAATAAAATTCAAATTTAACAATAAATTTAAACAACAATTAACTAATTCATAACTAAATATTAAAATTATACAAATAATGTAAGCTCAAATTGAAACCTGAAATTTTTAGGAGGGGGAGGGGGAGGGGAAGTGGCGGCAATGGAGGCAGTAGCAACGATAGTGGTGGCAGCGACTGGGGGGAGGGGGAGGGGCAGTGGGGAATGCGATTTGTGTGAGGGAAATATAGAAGGAGTGGGGGAAGGGT
>AWOL01S0020196.1:33582-87044 GCA_000715115.1 Nicotiana otophora
GAGCCATACGATATGGAGGAATAGAGATGGGCTGAGTGCCTGGCAACAAATTAATGCCAAAAGCAATATCTCTGTCAGGCGGCATGCCCGGAAGATCAGCTGGAAACACATCTGGAAAATCCCTCACTACTGAGACTGACTCAACTGTAGGGGTATCAATACTAACATCTCGCACATAAGCTAGATACGCCGTCACACCCCTTATCAACCATTCGGTGAGCTTTAAGAAATGAAATAACTCTGTTGGGAGTATACTCTAAGGTACCTCTCCACTCTAATCGCAGTAATCCTAATCCTGGCATAGCGAGCGTCACAGTCTTAGCGTAACAATCAAGAATAGCATAATGGGGCGACAACCAGTCCATGCCCAAACTAATATCAAAGTCCACCATGCTGAGTGATAATAAATCGGCTCTGGTCTCAAAACAACTAAGAGCAATCAAACACGACCGATACACGCGGTCTACAACAAGAGAATCTCCCATAGGAGTAGACACGTAAACAAGGGAACTCAAAGAATCCCGAGATGCCCTAATACGGGGCAAAATAAGAGGACACATAAGAATATGTAGAGCCTGGGTCTAATAATACCTACGCATCTCTATGAAAGACCGGGACAATACTTGTAATGACAGAATCAGAAGTGACTGCTTCTGTACAAGAAGGAAGGGCATAATATCTGGCCTGGCCTCCCCTCTGGGGCGACCTCTACCTCCCTGACCTCCATCTCGAGCTGGCTGAGCAGGTGGGGTGGTAGCTGGTGCTGTAATCATAGCCTAAGGACCCGGTGGAGCACGTTGTGGCTAAGAAGTCTGTGGAGGTGCACCCCTCCTAAATCTGGGGCAATCCCTCACCATATGGCGAGTGTCGCCACACTCAAAACAAGCTCTGGAAAGGCGTGGCTACTGTGACTGGCTTGGGCCAGGTATGCTGGACTAGCCGCTAGGAACACCTCGTGCAGGAGGCACACTAGATACTAGCAGTGCATAATAAGGCTCCTGGGGCCTAGAAGGAGCCGGAACACCGCTGGCGGTAAGAAGAGCTGAATGAACGGGGCGGCTCACATAACCCCTACCATGGCGAGCTGCTGAGGCACGAGCACCAGAATAAGAACCAGTCTCTCGAGACCTATTGGCCTCCCTCTCCTCTCTATCATGGGCAAGCATGCCCTCCAAACTCCTGGCGATACTCACAACCTGCTGATAAGAAATATCCATCTCCAACTCCCTCGCCATACTAATCCGGATGCTGGGGTGGAGTCCCTCAATAAACCGTCGAACCCTCTCTCGAACTATGGCAACCAAGGCCGGTGCATGTCGGGCCAAATCATTGAAGCGAACTGCATACTCTGACACAGTCATAGCACCCTGGCGCAGCTGCTCAAACTCCACGCGCCATGAGTCCTTGAGGCTTTGAGGGACATACTCTCTCAAAATTATGTCTGAGAATTGAGTCCATGTAAGTGAAGCTGCCTCAGCCGGACTACTCAACTCAAAAGCACGCCACCACTGATAGGTTGTTCCTCTAAGCTGGAATGTAGTAAAAGAAACCACACTCGTCTCCGCTACACCCATACTACGGAGAATACGATGACACTCCTCCAGAAAACCCTGAGCATCATCTGTAGCCAATCCGCTAAAGGTAGGTGGGTGGTACTTCTTGTACCTCTCAAGTCTAAGTTGCTCCACCTTAGAAGCTGCTGCCCTAACCTCAGGTTAAGCTGGAGCTACCGGCTGTGTTGGTACAATCTCTGGAACCTGGTCGACCTGAACCTACAACTCTGGAGTACCGACGACGGGAGTCTGTGCTCCTCCCCCGACCTGAGATGTGACAGGAGCAAGTGGAATCAAACCAGCCTGAGCTAAGGTGCTGAACATGCTCAGAAACTGGGCTAGAGTCTCCTGGAGGACTGGTGCAGAAACAGGTACCTTAGGTGTCTGCCCTCCAGCTAGAGCTACTGGGGGCTCCTCTGTAGCAGCTCGTGTGGGCGCTCTGGCTGCACCACGTGGACGTCCTCGGCCTCTACCCCGGCCCCGACCTCTCGCGGCTCTAGCAGGGGGCGCGGGTGGCTGTCATCAGATCCGCATGTACGTGTCCTCACCATCCGTGAGAGAATAGAGTATAGAAGTTTAGAATATTTTTTTTTGAAGTCAACATGACAGGGAATCAAACTAGTGAAATTTTACCAAACAGTTCCATAGCCTCCCAAAGATAAGTACAGACGTCTCCGTACCGATCTGCGAGACTCCAATAAACCGGCTTGTGACTCACGACACCTATAAACCTACAGTTCTGATACCAACTTGTCACGACCCAATTTTCCCTCCGTATGACGTCGTGATGACACCTAGTCTCTACGACTAGGTAAGTCTAACATTTGCGGAATAATGAAATAAAAACATAAATATAATAACTAACTATAGCAGTAACAACATAACTGGGTACCATGCCGCCTGGCATGTACAATAACCAACTACTCAAAAATACACAGAAATTCCAAAACCCGGAACATCGTGAATCACAAACTACGGAAGGAAAGTCTAGCGTCTCTATACATCAGAGTCTAACAAAAGAAAAATACAGAAGATAATGGACATGTGAAAGAGTAGAAAGGGACTCCGAGGTCTGCGGACGCGACAGATATACCTTGAAGTCTCCAAAGCTGTCCCGGCTCACTGATAGTGCGGCTGATAAGGAGCACCTCGATCTGCACATGAAAAATATGTGCAGAGTGTAGCATGAGTACACCACAATTGATACCCAATAAGTGCCAAGCCTAACCTCGGTCGGGTAGTGATGAGGTCAAATCAGGTCCCTACTGGTATATATATTATTAAACAAGGTAGAATGAAATACCGCAATAAAATAAAGATTGAAATTTAACAGGAATGAAATCATACAAGACAACAGCTCAGTACACAGAGATAACAACAGGGGATCTCCCGAGATACCATCTCGTAGTCCCAAACGTAATTATGCAGTATAGGGGATCTTCCGGAATACCGTTCCGTAGTCCCAAAGTAAATATACAGTACAGTGGGATCTCCCGTAATACCGTTCCGTAGTCCCAAAGTAAATATGCAGTACATGGGGATCTCCCAAAATACTGTTCCGTAGTCCCAAAGTAAATATGCAGTACAAGGGGATCTCCCGGAATACCGTTCCGTAGTCCCAAAAGTAAATATGCAGCTCAAACAATAGAATTAATAGCTACAACACAAAACCCTACAATTTAGACAAAGTACAAGTCAAGGAAAAGCAGGGAAATTCACTAAACATGTTGCACGGAGTTCAGATAAGAAATTAAGGCAAGTAAACATCCTATTCTAAGATATTAGGATACTACACATGCTGATGTAACTCAAATAAGAAGGAAACGGGTTATTACTTAGTAGAAATCGAGTTTTTACAGTAATTAGCTCGTGTACGTACTCGTTACCTCACATACACGACGCTCACATATCAAAACAGTACCAAATCCTAAGGGGATTTCATCCACACAAGGTTAGGCAAGCCATTTACCTCGAACCAAGCTCAATCAATCGGTCACAATGACTTTCCCACGAATATCCGGCTTCGAATAGCCCAAATTTAGCCAAAAGCAATTACATATCATAAATACAACCATTATAGACTCATCTAATTAATGAAATCAATACTTTAACAAACATTCCGAAATTCGCCCTAAAAGGTCGACCCGGGCCCACGTCTCAGAATCGGGTAAAAGTCACAAAATACGAACACCCATTCACTTAAGAGTTCACTCATACCAAAATTATCCAAATCTAATGTCTAAATCCCAATCAAAACTCAGAAATTCGGTTAGGGAACTCTTCCCCCATTTTTCCAACTTTTCAATCCAAATCCAAAATTAAATAGAGGAAACAACTATAGATTAATAAAATACAACCAAAAACGAGTTAGGAATCGTTACCCCAAAGATCTCTCTGAAAATTACTCGAAGAATGACCATTTCCCGAGCTCCCAAGTCCAAAAATAATGAAATGAATCAAACCCTCGATTTGGCCCCTTTTCTGCCAGTTAAACTGCACCTGCGGTTACTTAACCGCTTCTGCGGTACCGCTTCTAAGGATAGAGCTCTGCACCTGCGAAAATCACTTACTCCAGCTTCCTCTGCTTATGTGACCATTGACCACATCTGCGCGTGTCGCAGGTGCGGGAACTACCTCGCACCTGCGGACCTATGCTCGCACCTGCGCCTTACTCTCCGCTTCTGCGACTATCGCAGGTGCGGGAAATCGTTGCCCTGGCGGACTTTGCTCCACTCACCTCAAGCCGCTTCTGCGATTCAAGTCCAGCTTCTGCGCTCTCGCACCTACGAACTTCCCACCGCAGGTGTGGAAACAAAAGAACCAACAACTCCAGATTATGCTCAAGTCCAATTTTTCATTCGTTAAGCACCTAAAACTCACTCGAGGCCCCCGAGACCTCGACCAAACATACCAATCAATCCTAAAACACCATACAAACTTAATCGAGCCCTCAAACGACCCCAAACAATGCTACAATCATGAATCATCCTCCGATTCAAACTTAAAGAACTTAGAATTTTCCAAATTCGACAACCGATGCCGAAACCTACCAAACCACGTCCGATTGACCCCATATTTTGCACACAAGTCATATTTAACATTACGGACCTACTCCAACTTTCGAAATCAGATTCCGACCTCGATATCAAACATTCCGCTACCGGTTTAAAACTCCAAAAATTTGACTTTCGCCATTTAAAGCTTAATGAGCTACAGACCTCCAAAACACAATCCGGACACGCTCCTAAGTCCAAAATCACCAAAGGAGCTAACGGAACTGACGAAACTCCATTCCGGAATCGTCTTCATACAATTTCGACTACGGTCAAAATCCTAAGACTTAAGCTTATGTTTTAGGGACTAAGTATCCCAAAACACTCCGAAACCAAAACAAAATCTCCCGGCAAGTCACTTAAGCAGAAAAAGATACGGGAAAAATAGTAAATAGGGGATCGGGGCTATTATTCTCAAAATGACTGACTGAGTCGTTACAAAAAATAGACTAATACCCATTTAAACGGTATAACTCAAATTAAAGGAAAACAGGTTGCTACTCAGTAAAAATAAATCAGGTTTTACAACAAATAGCCATTGTACATACTCGTCACCTCACGTACACGGCGCTCCCATAACACAACAGTACCAAATCCTAAGGGGATTTCCCCCACATAAAGTTAGGCAAGCCACTTACCTCGAACCAAGCTCAATCAATCGGTAACAATGCCTTTTCCACGAATATCTAACTCTGAATGGCCCAAATCTAGCCCAAATCAATTACATACCATAAATACAACTATAAGAAATTAATGTAATTAATAAAATCAAAGTTAAAGAAAGAAATTAGAAAATCGCCCCAAAACGTCAACCTGGACCCACGTCTCGAAATCGGGTAAACGTCACAAAATATGAATACTCATTCACTCATGAGTTCACTCGTACCAAAATTATCCAAATCCGATATCAAATCTCGATCAAAACCCAAAATCTTAGTTGAAGAACTTCTTCCCATTTTTTCCAAATTGTCCACCCAAATCCGAAATTAAAAGATGAAATTAGTGATAGATCAGTGGAATATAACCAAACACAAGTAAAGAATAATTACCCAATTGATGACTCTGAAAATCCCTCAAAATCGCGTCCAAATCTGAGCTCCCAACTCAAGTTTTTGATAAAATGGCAAAACCCCCGTTTTTGAAATGTTATATTCTGTCCAGGTGAATCCTTCTTCGCGAACGCGGTCACACCCTCGCGTTCGCGTATACCAAAATCCCACTGACCAAAATTCCAACTTCATGAATGCATGGGACCTCTCACGAACGCGTACCTTTCATTTCCTGATGCTTCGTGAACGCGACACCCGCTATGCGAACTCGTAGAACAAATCCTTGGGGTTCCCAGCTACACCACTTCGTCTATGCGAACGTGATGTCCTTCTCGCGTTCGCGATGCACTGATCCCCAAACCTTCACGAACGCGTCCCCGTCTTCGCGAACTCGAAGAACAACTCTAGCTGGCCTCTCAAATGCCTTATGCGATTGCGAGACCTCTCTCGCGAACGCGATGAAGAAAAGTCTGCAACAAAAATACCAGAAAATCTGCTATCTTTCACAAGTCCAAAATGATCCGTTAACCACCTAAAATCAATTCGAAGCCCCCGAAACCTCAACCAAATATACCTACAAGTCCTAAAATACCATAGGAACTTAGTCGGGCCCTCAAATCATATCAAACAACGCTAAAACACGAATCACTCTCCAATCGAAACTTAATGAACTTGAAACTTCAAATTTCTACAACCGATGCTGAAACCTATCAAACCACGTCCGATTGACCTCAAATTTTGCACACAAGGCATATTCAACATTATGGACCTACTCTAACTTCCGGAACCAAAATCCGACCCCGATATCAAAAAGTCCACTTTCAGTTAAAATCTCCAAAATTTCGACTTTTGCCATTTTAAGCCTAAATCAGCTATAGACCTCCAAAATATAATTCGGACATGCCCCTAAGTCCAAAATCATCCAACGAAGCTAACGTAATTGACGAAACTCCATTCCAGAGTCGTCTTCACACAGTTCCGACTACAGACAAAATCCTAAGACCTAAACTTTCGTTTAGAGATTAAGTGTCCCAAAACACCCCCAAAACCTCCCGGTAAGTCACATAAGCTGAAACAGATATGGAGAAAGTAGTAAATAGGGGATCGGGGTTATAACTCTCAAAATAACCGGCCGGGTCGTTACACTAATAACAGATACGGTGGAGCAAGCAAAATACAACTTTGTTCATCTACAGTAAACAACAAACAAGAAATGACATCTGCAATTAGCATAGGTCAAGATGTCAAGTCATGCAATGTATACACACAAAAGATCATTCAATAAACATAGAAATGGGAATAGCAGGCTTGATTGTTTTGATCCATGCATTATAAGTTCAGATTAGTCATTAGCTTCCGCTTCTGCTTCCTTAAAGTTCAAACATATCAAACAAGTTAAGAAACCATGTTAATGATTCTTGACAGGACTAGTAAAAATGTGCCACATTCAAAGGACTATCCCAACAATGGTCTAGAGTTAGTGAATTCAAAAAATCTATCTCAATTTCTAGAGAGTAGAATGAGATAGATAGAATGAGCTGAAAGGGAAAATGTTGATTGGTTGCATTAATTGAAATATAATACATTTGTCACTTAAACAGCTCGCGGTTATTACTCTATGCTACAAACATTTATAGATTTTGGTGGTGCACTTCTTGTTAAAACTAATTCAGAACAACTTCCAATTTTTCATATGCTAATATCCATGCCATCTTCATGAATTCGGGCGACGGGATTCGAATTGAATAAAATTTTGTAGGCCCATCAACAACGACCTAATGAACAATAGTCATTGCATCGCCATGACCGTTCCTCATATTTTGACATTTTAGGACCATCAAATAGGAATTCAGGACGATTTTCGTTTTTGGTGTGTTAATGTCCACGTCATCTTCATGAATTTGGGCGATGGTCTTCGAATTGCCTAAAATTTTGTGGATCCATCAGAAACGACCTAACTAACAATAGTCATCACTTCGCCATGACCGTTCCTCATTTTTTGGTATTTTAGGGCCATAAAATAAGAATTTAAGACGATTTTTAATTTTGTGTGCTAATATCTACGTCATCTTCATGAATTCGTACGATGAGTTGTAAATTGCCTAAAACTTTATGGGCATATCATAAATGACCTAATTGACAATATTCATTACTTCGTCGTGACGGTTCCTCGTTTGTTGGTAATTTAAGGCCATAAACTTGAATTCAAAATGATTTTTAATTTTTCGTATGCTAATGTCCACATCATATTCATGAATTCGGGCGACGGCCTGTGAATTGCCTAACACTTTGCGTTTCCATCAGAAACGACCTAATGAACAATAGCCATTACTTCGCCATGACTGTTTCTCATTTGTAGGCATTTTAGAGCCTTAAATCTAGAATTCAAGACGATTTTAGGGTCAATTTTTCGTGTGTTAATGTCCACGCCATCTGCATGAATTCGGACAACGGGATCTGAATCGTCTAAAATTTAGTGGGCCAATAAAATAAGACCTGATGAACAATAATCATTGCTTCGCCATGATCATTCTTCATTTGTTGGCATTTTAGGGCCATAAAACAAGAATTCAGAATGATTTTCAATTTTTCATGTGTTAAGATCCACATCATCTTCATGAATTCGGGCAACGGGCTCTAAATCGCATAAAATTTTGTCGGCACATCAGAAACGATTTAATGAACAATAATCATGGTTTCACCATGACCGTTCCGTATATTTGGGTATTTTAAGGCCATATAACAGGAATTCATTACGATTTCTAATTTTTCGTGTGCTAATGTCCACGCCATCTACATGAATTCGGGCGACGGGAACCGCATCACCTAAAATGTTATGGGCCCATTATAAACTACCTAATATAATAAATAATAATCATTGTTTCACCATAATCTTTCCTTTATTTTTGAAATTTTAGGATCATAATACAGAAATTCAAGACGATTTTCAATTATTTGTGTGCTAATGTTCACGCTATCTTTATGAATTCTGGCGACGGATCCAAATTGACTAAAATTTTATGGTTTTATAAAAAATGAGCTAATTAACAATAGTCACTTCGCCATGACCATTCCTCATTTTTGGCATTTTAGGGCCGTAAAACAGGAATTCATGATGATTTCCAATTTTTCGTGTGCTAATGTCCACGCCATCTTCATGAATTCGGGCGATGGGCTCCGGATCGCCTAAATATTTTTGGGCTCTTCAGAAATAACCTAATGAACAATAGTCATTAATTCACTATGATTGTTCCTCGTTTTTTGGTATTTAGGACCATAAAATAAGAAATCATGATGATTTCTAATTTCTCGTGTGCATTATCCATGCCATCTTAATGAATTCGGGCGATAGACTTTGAATCCCATAAAAATTTACTAGCCAATTAGAAACAACCTAATTAAAAGTAGGCATCACTTTGCTCCTCGTTGTTTTGGCACTTTAGGGACATAAAACAGGAATACAGGATGATTTCTAATTTTTCGTATGCTAATATTCACGCCATCTTCATAAATGCGAGCGACGGGACCCGAATAGCCTAAAATATTGAGGGCTCATTAGAAATGACCTATTGAATAATAGTCATTGATTCGCCGTGACTATTCCTCGTTTTTAGAATTTTAGGGCCATAAAATAGGAAATCATGATGATTTTCAATTTTTCGTGTACTAATGTCCACTTCATCTTAATGAATTCGGGCGATGGGCTCCGAACCACCTAAATGTTTGCGAGCTCATCAGCAACGGTCTAATTAACAATAGTCATCGCTTCTCCATGACCATTCCATATTTGTTTTGGCATTTTAGGACCATAAAATAGGAATTCAGGATGATTTTTATTTTTTGTATACTAATTAATATCCACACCATCTTCATGAACTTGGGCGACGGGCTAGAATTGCCTAACGTTTTTTGCGCACATCAAAAATGACCTAATTAACAATATTCATAGCTTCGCCATGCATGTTTCTCAGTTTTTGGTATTTAAGAGCCATAAACTGAAATTTATGACGATTTTTAAATTTTCATGTCCTAATGTCCATGCCATCTTCATGAATTTGGGCAATGGACTGTGAATCGCCTAAAATTTTGCGAGCCCATAAAAAATAACCTAATTAAAATTAGTCATTGCTTATCCATGACCTTTCCATGCTTGTTGGCATTTTAGGGCCATAAAAAAGAATTCAGAACGACTTTCAATTTTTAGTGTGCTAATGTCCATGCCAAATTCATGAATTCGGGCAACGGGCTGTTTAACGCCTAAAATTTTGTGGGCCCACCAGAAACGACCTAATAAATAATAGTCATTATTTTTCCAAGACCATTCCTTGATTGTTGGCATCTTAGAGCCGTAAAACTAGAATTCATGACGATTTCCAATTTTTCCTGTGCTAATATTAACGCAAAATTTTATGAATTCAGGCAACGGGCTCTGAATCACCTAAAAATTTGTGGGCCCATAAAAATGACCTGATGAACAATAATCATTGTTTTCCTGTCACAATTTCTCGTTTGTTGGCATTTATGATCATAAAACAAGAATTCAGAACGATTTCAGTTTTTGCGTGTACCAATGTCCACGCCATCTTCATGAATTCGGGCGACGGGCTCCGAATCACCTAATATGTTTGGGCCCATAAAACTATCTAATTCACAATAGTCATAACTTCGCCATGACCATTTCTCGTTTTTGGCATTTTAGGGGCATAAAACAGGAATTTAGGACGTTTTTTCAATTTTTCATGTGCTTAATATTCACGCCTTCTTCATGAATTCGGGAGACAGACTATGAATCGCCTAAAAAGTTATAATTCCATAAAAAATGACCTAATTAACAATAGTCACACTTCTCCATGATCATTCCTCATTTTTTGACGTTTTAGGACCATAAAACAGGAATTCGGGATGAGTTTTGATTTTTTATGTGCTAATGTCCACTCCATCTTCATGAATTCGGGTAACGTGCTTCGAATCACAAAAAATTTGCGGACCCATAAAAATGACCTAATGAATAATAGTCATTGTTTTGCCATGACCGTTACTCATTGTTTTTAATTTTAGGGCCACAACACAGGAATTCAGGACGATTGTCATTTTTTCGTGTGCTAATATCTACGTCATCTTCATGAATTCAGGCGACGGGCTCCGAATTGTCTAAAACTTCGTGGGTCCATCAGAAGCGATCTAATCAATAATAGTCATTGCTTCGCTATGACTGTTCCTCATATTTTGGCATTTTAGAGCCAAAAAATAGGAATTCAAGACGATTTTTAATGTTTTTTGTGCTAATGTCCATGCCATGTTCATGAATTCGGACGACGGACTTTGAATCGCCTAAAGTTTTATGTGCCTATCAGAAAGGACATAATGAACAATAGTCATTGCTTCTCTATGATTGTTTCTCTTTTTTTGCGTTTTAGGGCCATACAATAGGAATTTAGAACGATTTTTGATTTTTTGTAGGTTAATGTCCACGACATCTTCATGAATTTGGGCGACAAGCTCCGAATCGCATAAAATTGTGTGGGCCAATGAGAAACGAGCTAATGAACAATAGTCATAACTTCACTATGACTGTTGCTCGTTTTTTGGGCGTTTTAAGGCCATAAAACAGGAATTCATGGCGATTTCAATTTTTTCGTGTGCATCCACGCTGTCTTCATGAATTCAAGCGATGGGCTTCGAATTGCCTAAAGTTTTATGTGCCTATCAGAACAACCTAATAAAAAATAGTCATAACATCTCCATGATCGTTCTTCGTTTTTGGTGATTTAGGGCCATAAAATAGGAATTAGAACGATTTCCAATTTTTCGTGTGCTAATGTCCGCGACATGTACACGAATTCAGGCGACGGACTCTAAATCGCCTAAAATTGTCGGCCCATCATAAACGACCAAATGAACAAAAGAAATTGATTCACCATGGTTGTTCATTGTTTTTTGGCATTTAGGGCCATAAAACAGGAACTTAAGACGTTTTCTGGTTTTTCGTGTGCTAATGACCACGTCATCTTCATGAATTTCGAGCGACGGGCTCCGAGTCGCCTAAAATTTTACGGGCCCATAAAAATGACCTAATTAACAATATTCATAGCTTTACCATGACCATTCCTCATATTTTGGCGTTTTAGAGCCATAAATCAGGAATTCAGGCCGAATTTTGATTTTTCCTGTGCAAATGTCCACAACATCTTCATGAATTCGGTGACGGGCTCTGAATCGCCTAAAATTTGTCAGCCCATAAAAAATGACCTAATGAAAAATAATCATTGCTCGACATGACTGTTCCTCATTGTTTGGAGTTTTAGGGCTATAAAACTGGAATTCAGGCTGATTTCCAATAGTTTGTGTACAAATGTCCACGCCATCTTCATGAATTCGGGTAACGGGCTCCAAATTATCCAAAATTTTGCGGGCCCATCAGAAACGAGCTAATAAACAATAGTCATTACTTCTCCATGACTATTCGTCATTTCTTGGCAATTTAGGATAATAAAATTAGAATTTAGGACGATTTTCGATTGTTTATGTGCTAATATCCATGCCATCTTCATGAATTCGGGCGGCCGGACCCGAATCACCTAAAATTTTGCAGGCCCATCAAAAATAACCTAAGCAACATTTGCAATCGCCTCCCCTTGACCGTTTCTCATTTATAGCTTTTTAGGGCCATAAAACTAAAATTTCGCCCAATTCTCAGATTTTTGTATGCTATAGTCCACAGCATCTGCATGGGTCCCGGTGACCGGACCCGAATAGCCTAAATATTTTACAAAAAACGACCTAAGGAACAATAGTCATCTCTTCGCCATGACTGTTCCTTATTTTTTGGTGTTTTAGGGCCATAAAACTGGAATTTCGCCTGATTCCTAGATGTTCATGAGATATAGCCACGCCATCTGAATGGGTCCGGTAGACCGGACCCGAATCACCTAAAATTTTGCCGGCCCATAAATAATAACCTATGGAAAATTATTCATCGCCTCGCCATGGCCGTTAGTCAAGTTTTAGCATTTTAGGGCCATAAAATGAGAATTTCGCCTGATTCTCAGATATTTGTCTGCTATAGCCCACGCCATTTGTATGTGTCCGAGAGACCAGTTCCGCATAGACTAAAATATTGCCGGCGATAAAACATGACCTATAGAACAACCGTCACCGCCTCTCCATGACCGCTATTTGTATTTTGGCATTTTAAGGACATAAAACTGGAATTTCACCTAATTCCCAAATTTTCGTGTGTTATGGCCTACGCCTTCTGCATCGATCCGGACGACCGGATCTGAATCACCTAAATTTTTGTCGGCCCATCCAAAACGACCTAAGGAATAATAGTCACCAACTCACCATGACCGTTACTCGTTTCTTGACGTTTTAGGGCCATAAAACTAGAATTTTCCCTAATTTCTAGATTTTCGTGTGCATAGCCCATGCCATCTACATGGACCCGGGCCACCGGGCCCAGATCACCTAAAAGTTTGACGATGCATCCAAAAAAACCTAAGGAACAATATTCACTACCTCGCCATGATTGTTACTCGGTTTATGGCATTATAGGGCCATAAAAATGGAATTCTGCTCGATTCCTAGATTTTCGTGTGTTATAGTCCAGCCTTCTGCATGGGCCCGTGCCACCAGACCGGGATCGCCTAAAATTTTGCAGGCCCATCATAAATGACCTAAGGAACAATAGTCACCATCTCGCCATGACCGTTACTCGTGTTTTGGCGTTTTAGGGCCATAAAACTTGAATTTCACTCGATTCCCGGATATTCGTATACTATAGCCCACGCCTTCTGCATGGGCACGGGCCACCGGACCCGGATCGCCTAAACTTTTTACCGCCCATAAAAATGGCCTAAGAAACAATGTTCACCGGCTCGCCATGACTGTTACTCATGTTTGGCGTTTTGGGGCCATAAAACTAGAATTCTACTCGATTCTCAGATTTTCGTGTGTTATAACTCATGCCTTTTGCATGGGCCCGGGCTACCGAACCCGGATTGCCTAAAATTTTACCGTCCCATAAAAATGACCTAAGAAACAATATTCACCGCCTCTCATGACCGTTACTCATATTTTGGCATTTTAGGTCTATAAAACTTGAATTCTGCTCGATACCTAGATTTTCGTGTGCTATAGCCCACGCCTTGTGCATGGGCTCAGGCCACTAGACCCGCATCGCCTAAAATTTTGTCAGCCCATCATAAATGACCTAAGGAATAATACTCATTGCCTCGCTATGACCATTACTCGTGTTTTGGTGTTTTAGGGCCATGAAACTGGAATTCCGTCCTATTTCTAGATTTTTGTGTGCTATAGCCCACGTCTTCTGCAAGGGCTTGGGCCATCGGACCCGGATCTCCTAATATATTGCCAGCCCATCATAAACGACCTATGGAACAATAGTCACTGCCTCGCCATGAGCGATACTAATCTTTTGGTGTGTTAGGGCCATAAAACTGGAATTCCGCTAAATTCCCATATTTTCATGTACTATAGCCCACGCCTTTTGCATTGGCCCTGGCCATCGGGCATGGATCGCCTAAAATTTTGCCGGCCCATAAAAAACAAACTAAGGAACAATAGTTACCGCCTAGCCATGGCCGTTACTCATTTTCTAGCATTTTAGGGCAATAAAACTGGAATTCCCTCTGATTCTTAGATTTTCATGTGCTATAACCCACGCCTTCTGCATAGGTCTGGGCCACCGTATCCGGATTGCCTAAACTTTTGCCGGCCCATCATAAATGTCCTAAGGGATAATAGTCACTGTCTCTCCGTGATCGTTGCTTGTTTTTAGTGTTTTAGGGCCATAAAACTGGAATTCCGCCTGATTCACATACTTTCGTGTGCTATTACTCATGCCTTCTGCATGGGCCCAGGCCACAAGACCCGGATCGCCTAAAATTTTGTCGGCCCATCAAAAANTTGTCTCTCCGTGATTGTTACTCGTTTTTAGTGTTTTAGGGCCATAAAACTGGAATTCCGCCTGATTCCCACAATTTCGTGTCCTATTACTCACGCCTTCTGCATGGGCCCAGGCCACAAGACCCGGATCGCCTAAAATTTTGTCGGCCCATCAAAACCTACCTAATGAATAATAGTCACCACCTCGCCATGCCCGTTACTCTTTTTTGCGTTTTACGGTCATAAAACTGGAATTCCGGTCAATTCTCACATTTTCGTGTGCTATAGCGCACGTCTTCTGCATGGGCCTGGCCACCGGACCTAGATTGCCTTAAATTTTGCCGACCTATCAAAAACGATCTAAGTAACAATATTCACCGCCTCTCTATGACAGTTACTCGATGATTGGCATTTTAGGGCCATATTATTGGAATTCCGCCTGATTCCTAACTTTTCGTGTGCTATAGCCCGCGCCTTTTGTGTGGGCCTGGGCCACCGGACCCAGATCGCCTAAAATTTTGCCGGCCCATCAAAAACTACCTAAGGGATAATGGTCACTGCCTCTCCATGACCGTTACTCATTTTTTAGTGCTTTAGGGCCATAAATATGGAATTCCGCTGGATTCCTAAATTTTTATGTGCTATACGCCACGCCTTCAGCATGGGCCCGGGCCACCGGACACGGATCGCCTAAAATTTTATCCGCCCATCATAAAAGACCTAAGGAGAAATAGTCACCGCCTCGCCATGACCGTTACTCATCTTTTGGCATTTTAAGGCGATAAAACTGGAATTCCGTGCGATTCTTAGATTTTCGTATGCTATAACTCATGCTTTCTGCATGGGCCCGCGCCACCGGACCCGGATCGCCAAAAACTCTTCCGACCCATGATAAACTATCTTTGAACAATAGTCACTGCCTCGCTATGACTGCTACTCATTTTATGGCGTTTAAGGGATATAAAACAAGAGTTTCTCCTGATTCCCAGATTTTCATGTGCGATAGCGCACGCCTTCTGCATGGGCTCGGGCAATCGGACCCGGATCGCCTAAAAATTTTCCTACCTATAATAAACGATCTAAGGAATAATAGTCATCGCCTCGCCATGATCGTTACTTGTTTTAAATGTTTTAGGGCCATAAAACTGGAATTTAACCTGATTCCTAGATTTTTATGTGCTATAGCCCACGCCTTCTACATGGGCACGGGTTACCGGACGCGGATTGCCTAAAATTTTGTTAGACCATTATATACGACCTAAGGAATAATATTCATCGCCTCACCATGATCGTTACTCATTTGTTTCCGTTTTAGAGCCATAAAATTGGAATTACGCTCGATTCTCAGATTTTCATGTATTATAGCCCACGCCTTCTGCATTGTCCTCGACCACCCGCTTAAAATTTTACCGGCCCCAAAAAACGACCTAAGAAACAATATTCACCACCTTGCCATGATCGTTACTCGTTCATTGGCGTTTTGGGGCCATAAAACTGGAATTCCCGATTCCCAAATTTTTGTGTGCGTAGTCTATACATTATGCATGGGCCCGGGCTACTGGACTTGGATCGCCTAAATGTTTTTCCGGCCTATCAAAATGACCTAAAAAAAAAGTCACCGCCTCGCCATGACCATAATTGGTCATTTTGAAATTCTAGGGCCATAAAACTGGAAATCCGCCCGATTTCGAGATTTTCAAGGGCTATAGTCAACGCCTACTGTATGGGCCCGTTCCATCGGACCCGGATCGCCTAAAATTTTGCTGGCCTATCATAAACAACCTAAGGAACAATATTCACCACCTCACCATAATCGTTACTCATATTTTGGCTTTTTAGGTAATAAAACTGAAATTCCGCCCGATTCCCATATTTTCGTGTGCTATAGCCTACGCTTTTTGCATGGCCCTGGGTATCGGACCCAGATCGCCTAAAATTTTACTAGCCCATCAAAAATGACCTAAGGAACAATAGTCACCGCCTCGCCATAATCGTTACTCAGTTTTTGCATTTTACAGCTAAAAATTGGAATTGCGCCCGATTCCTAGCTTAACGTGTGCTACATCGCACGTCTTCTGCATGGGTCCGGGCCATCGGACCCAGATCGCCTAAAATTTTGCCAGCCCATAAAAAATGACCTAAGAAACAATAGTCACCGCCTCGCCATAATAGTTACTCGGTGTTTTGCATTTTAGGGCCATAAAATTAGAATTTCGCCTGATTCCCAAATTTTTATGTGCTATAGCCCATGCCTTCTGCGTGGGCGCGGGCCACCGATCCCAGATCGCCTAAAATTTTGCCGCCTATTAAACACTACCTAAGTAATAATGGTCACCGTCTCGCCATCACCGTTACTCATATTTTAGCGTTTTAGGATATAAAACTGGAATTCCGCCCAATTCTCAATATTTTGTATATAGCCCACGCCTTCTGCGTGGGCCGGGGCCACCAGAACCTGATCGCCTAAAATTTTGTTGACCTATTATATACGATCTAAGGAACAATAGTCACCGCCTAGCTAAGACCGTTACTCAATTTTTGGCGTTTTAAAGCCATAAAACTGAAATTCTGCCCTATTCACAGATTTTCGTATGCTATAGCCCATGCCTTCTGCATTGCCCGGGCCACCGGATCCGGATCACCTAATCTTTTGCCGGCCCATGATGAACGACCGAAGGAACAATAGCCACTACCTCTCCATGACCGTTTCTCGTGGTTGGGCATTTTAGGGCAATAAATCTTGAATTTCTCTCGATTCTCATACTTTTCGCATGCTATAGCCCACGCTTTCTGCATAGGCACGGGCCATCAGACCCGGATCGCCTAAAATTTTTCCGGCCCATCATAAATGACCTAAGGAATAATAGTCACTGCATCGCCATGACCATTACTAGTTTATTGGCATTCTAGGGCCATAAAACTGAATTTCGCCCGATTCTCATATTTTCGTGTGCTATACGCCTTCTGTATGGGCCCGGGCCACGATGCGGATAACCTACAATTTTTCCGGCCCATCATAAATGACCTAAGAAACAACAGTCACTGCCTCACCATGATCTTACTCATGTTTTGCCGTTTTAAGGCCATAAAACTGGAATTTCCCGATTCTCAGATTTTCATGTGCAATAATAGCACACACCTTCTGCATGGGCCTGTGCAACCGGATCCGGTTCGCTTAAAAGTCTTCCGGACCATCAAAAAGCTACCTCGCCATGACCGTTACTTATGTTTTGGCATTTTAGGGCCATAAAACTAGAATTCCGCCTGATTTCCAGATTTTCGTCTACTATAACCCACACCATCTGCATGGCCCGGGCCACCATAACTGGATCGCCTAAAATTTTGCCAGCCCATCATAAATGACCTAAGTAACAGTAGTCACCACCTCGCCATGGCCGTTACTCATATTTTGGTATTTTAGGGCCATAAAACTAGAATTTCACTCGATTCCTAGATTATCGTTTGCTATAGCCCACGCCTTCTGCATGGGCCTGGGAAACCGGACTCGAATCGCCTAAAATTTTGCCGGCCTAACACAAATGACTTAAGGAAAAATAGTCATCACCTCGCCATGACCATTACTCAGTTGTTGACGTTTTAGGGTCATAAAACTAGAATTCCACCCAATTCCTAGATTTTTGTATGCTACAGCCCACGCCTTCTGTATGGGCCCGGGCCACCACACCCCGATAGCCTAAAATTATATTGGCCCATAAAAAACGACCAAAGGAACAATATTCACCGCTTCTCTATGACAGATACTTATGTTTTGACATTTTAGTGCCATAACACTTGAATTTTGCCCGATTTCCAAATTGTTGTATGTTATAGCCCATGCCTTCTGCATGGGCTCGGTCTACCGGGTCCAGATCGCCTAAAAAAATTTCGGCCCATCAAAAATGACCTAAGTAACAATAGTCACTGCCTCACTATGACCGTTACTCATTTTTGAAATTTAGGGCCATAAAAATTAGAATTCCGCCCGGTCCGAGATTTTCATGTGCTATAGCCCATGCCCACTGCATGGGCCCGTACAACCGAACTCGGATCGTCAAAACATTTTTCGGCCTATCATAAACGACCTAAGGAATAGTCACCACCTCTCCATGACCGTTACTCATATTTTGGCATTTTATGGCCATAAAACTGGAATTCCGCCCGATTCTCAGATTTGTATCTCCTATAGCCCACGTCTTCTGCATGGTCCAGGGCCATCGGACACGGATCGCCTAAACTTTTGTAGGCCTATCATATACGACCTAAGGAACAGTAGTCAAGGCATCGCTATGACCGTTACTCAGTTTTTGGTATTTTAGGACCATAAACCTGGAGTTCCGTCGGATTCATAGATTTTTGTGTACTCCTACACCTTCTGCATGAGCCCGGTCCACCGTACCCGGATCGCCTAAAAAATTTTCGGCCCATAAAGAATGACCTAAGGAACAATGGTCACTGCCTCACCATGACCGTTACTCATGTTTTGCGTTTTTGGGCCATAAAACTGAAATCCTGCCCGATTCTTATATTTTCATGTGCTATAGCCCAAGTCATCCGCATGGGCCCGGGTCACCAAACCCGGATCACCTAAAATTTTGCTAGACCATCATATATGACTTAAGGAACAAAAGTCAAGGACTAGCCACGACCATTACTCGTTTATTGGTGTTTTAGGGCCATAAAACTGGAATTGCGCCTGATTCCCAAATTTTCGTGTATCACGCCTTCTGTAAGGGCCTGGGCTACCGGAACCGGATCACCTAAGATTTTGCCGGCCAATCAAAAATGACCTAAGGAATACTAGTCACCGCTGTGGAAATACCCTTGCAAGACCTAAGAGCCTGATGCTACCTGTGCAGATGGTGCTGATGGATTTGGGACGGACTGGTCAAGTAGCATATCAAAGGGTAGGTCTCCAGCTGTGGAAAGTCTAGTCACCTCCTTTCTAAGCTTGTCCATTGATTTCTTACTTGCCTCGGACTTTCCCATCTTCTTCACTTCCTTTCCTAGCTCCTCAATAACTGACCCATGTTGTACCAAGGTGTCCATGATTGTCTTCTGGTTGTCCAGAAAATTCTTGAGCATCTCATCAATGTCAGAGGGGGCCTGTGGTGCATGTGTAGTGGACTGCGCTACAACAGTACTAGATAAGTTAGATAGCTTTGAAGTAGTTGTCTGCATCTAATTGTTGAGATTCGCCAATGTATGGGAGACGCGCAGCGCATATAATGGAGTTGTGGGCATAGACACTGGCCTTAGAGCTAGAGCAGGGGCTGCCCTAGAGGCTGTGGTAGGAGCTAAGGACAATGGCGAAGGCATAGCAGTGACACTGGAAAAAGGGTCTGCAGAGGTGGATGGAAGGTCTACTGTCTCAGTTACTACCACTATTAGCTCATCAGACTGGCCTGTAGTGGTAGAAGGCTGGATTTTCTTCTTTGGGTTGGTCTCATCCATCAGTGAATATCAGTCAAAAGGCTTATTCGGCACCACCTTGGTGTCAAAAGATCTTTGCTCTATCTTTGCATCAGTGAGGTACTCTGTGATAGTGTTAGGATAAGGGTAATATGAGCTAGCCTGCCGTACTATCAAGGAAATGTTGATCGACATCATGGCACCCACATTAATTGGGTACCCGGCCATGATGGAAACCACAAGAACAGCCTGAGGAATAGGAAGATGAGTCTCATTCTGGCTTGGATCCAGTCTGCTACAAACAAAGGTCTACCACCCCTTCGCCTCGAAGCTCAATGTGTTCCACTGAATGGGAACCCCAGCCGTAATCCATGGTGGTGGTGGACCTGGTGGTGCTAAAATCTCAGCCAACCAAGATCGGACTTCCTCCTTCATTGCACATTTCTCCAGACACTCCTTTGGCTCAACATCCTCAAAGCCTAAGTACGCGTTTAGCGTATGCCGATCAAACCTTACCTTGAGGTTGCGCACTTTGGTCACCTTCGTCCCCTTCTTTATGTGAGCAACATTAGCATAGAACTCTCAGACGAGGTATTCCTTGGCATCCTCAACTCTATCAGTGAACCACATCCAACCCTTTCGTGCTCTGAGTTGCCTCAAGATCGTTGGGTTATATTTCTCCAAATATTTCAATAGGAACTGTTTCTCAAGAGTCAAAGATCTCAATGGCCACCACATACAAAAATCGATTAAGGCGGCCAAGCTGACAAACCTATCATCCCATACCTCCTTCTTCTTTGATCTTTCCACACTATGGCTGTACCATCTCCCCCTCTACCATCATCGAGGTTCTCCTGTATAGTCTGTGCCTCTATGATTGGTGTAGCTATGGCTCAGAAGCCTGGCTAGCACTTTTCGACCCCTCGAAGGTGCTGTGAGATGTAGAAGGCTCATCCCTGAGTTGGTATCTCCCATGTGTCCTCGACTATGTGGCTTTCTGCTCCTCTTGAACAGAGGTTGAGTTTCCCTCTGACACTTCCGTAGACGGGGCATAGGAGCTAGACTCGGAGAAGTCTACACCTCTCCCTCTGCCGGTTGTGGTTTTCTTTCTGATAGTCTTAGGCTGGACAAGGGGCAATGTACGTCTACCTCGACCCCGAGAAGATCCACTGCTTCCCTTTGTAGTATTGCCTCGGCCTCTCAATCGACCTATTATTTGTATAAAAGAAAAGAAGATTGTTAGTTGCAATTCATTATTCAACACATTCAGGACTTATGTAGATAAGGGAGAAATAATTGGACACTGTGGTTTATGAGTATAACACATATCTGCAGGTAAAGGGATATGCGGTCCGCACATTTTTTATGTGCGGCCGTAGAAGGGAGCGGTCCACAAAATTTGGTTGTGCGGCCGCATAAGGGAAGTGCGATCTGCACAATTTGCAAGTGCGGCCGCACTTCAGACTCTCAAAATACAGAGTCTCTGAAGACAGTGATTTGGCTAATCTGCGGTCGTAGAGGGAAATCAGTGGTCCGCACATTTTAACTTGCGGCCGCAGATCCCTGCTTCACTGAGTTGCCAAAATTCCTAATCTGCGAACCGTACAAATTCAAGTACGGCCACAGATTTCAAAAGTTACAAATAGTCATCTTTTGTCTACTTAGTTTTTTCAATTTCTTGCACAAATATGTATGGAAACATTGTAAAAACATAAGATTTTACTTACCCAACCCTATTAGAACATGTATTAAGTTTACCCAGTTTAGATCTACCTCACATGGACACATAGTTGAACTCTAATAACAGATGGACTAAAAAGAACTAAAAATCTAAAAATTAAACTAACACAAAAATTTAACATGAAATTGAAGCATACCAGATAGAGTGAGTGCAATGGGTGAATAATCAAGGTGGTTGTGTGTGAGGAAAGTTAAAATCTATCAAGAAAATCAACAGAGCAATAGTGTTTTGTTGAGAGAGGAAAAAATGTAAAATGGGTTCTATTCCTCTATTTATACCAATTGTTTGAGAAGGGGAAAGAGGCGAGTGATGCCACACATTTTCATGTGCGGTCCGCACTCTGTCACCTGGGTGGACTCGTCTCAGAACTCAATGTGTGGTCCGCACAATTTCTGGTGCGGTCGCAGATCGACCTCTGCACTGACAAGATCAAACTTCAGAGATTTGGCATTTTGACACTTTTTTAATATTTCAAATGTGTGGTATGCAAGACAAATGTGCGGCCGCAATCCTCTTCTGCCGTGGCACATAGAAATGTGCGGCCCGCACAAATAAAGTGTAGTCCGCACAATTTTAAACACTTAGCCATATTTTTGTCCACCTTTCCTGTTAGTCACACTTATCCCTGTAGCACACAAATAACACCTAACTACAAAAGAAAAAAGGAAAAGAACATGGGTTGCCTCCCAAGTAGCGCATGATTTAACGTCGCGGCACGATGCAGAATACCCTCAAGTGAAGTGAATGTCCGCCTCCACGTGGCTATCTCCAACCTTACCCAAGTAGTGCTTCACCTGGTGACCATTGGCTCGGAATACTTCATAATTTTTGTTCTTCAAGTCTAATGCACCAAAACATGTCACACCAACAATTTCAAAAGGACAACTCCACTTGGATTTTAGCTTCTCGGGAAACATCCTCAACCTTGAGTTAAACAACAATACAAGATCGCCCACCTTGAACCCTTTGTTCCAAATATATTTGTCATGAAGATATTTCATCTTTTCTTTGTACAAGGACAAACTCTCATAAGCATGGTACCGGAACTCATCCAATTCATTCAAATGTGCAACCTTCAAGTTAGCGGCTACATCCCAATCAAGATTCAACTTCTTTAGAGCCCACATTGCCTTGTGCTCTAGTTCCACCGGAAAATGACAAGCTTTTCCAAACACCAACATGTATGGAGACATTCCGATAGGTGTTTTGTAAGTCGTTTGATAAGCCCATAATGCATCATCAAGCTTCTTGGACCAATCCGTCAGATTAGCATTCACCATTTTAGACAAGATACTCTTTATCTCCCGGTTGGAGACTTCTACTTTCCCACTAGCTTGTGGGTGATCGGGAGTCGTGAATTTGTGAGTAACACCATACTTGCTGAGTAAAGTGTCAAAAGCCTTGTTACAAAAGTGTGACCCCCCATCGCTTATAATTGCACGTGGAGTTCCAAACCTTGTGAAAATATTCTTCTTCAAGAAAGCCACTACACTTCTAGCTTCATTGTTGGATAAGGCGATGACCTCAACCCATCTGGATGCATAATCTATCATGACCAAGATGTAGATGCTTCCACAAGAACTCACAAAAGGGCCCATGAAGTCAATGCCCCAGACATCGAAAATATCAATCTCCAGAATGGTTGTGAGAGGCATTTCATTATTCTTTGATATTTCACCGGCCCGTTGACATTCATCACATCTTTTCACTAACTCACTAGCATCCTTGTAAATAGTGGGCCAATAGAAACCACAACTAAGCACTTTTGCCGTCGTTCTTGTGCCGCCATGATGACCACCATATGGCGAATAATGACAAGCCCAAAGAATATCACCTTGCTCTTATTCCGGTACACACCTCCTAATCACCTCGTCTGTACAAATCCGAAAAAGGTATGGTTTATCCCAATAATAATCTTGACAATCTCTTTTGAGCTTCTTCCTTTGGCCTAAAGAGAACTCATCCGGAAAGCTTTCACACACAAGAAAATTTGCTAAGTTCGCGAACCATGGCACCTATTTCATTAAAATTTCCAAAAGTTGTTTATCGGGGAAGGAGTAATTGATTTCAAGGCCATCATGCAGCCTCCCCTCCTCTTCCAAACAAGATAAGTGGTCTGCCGCCTGGTTTTTACTATCTTTCCTATCTTGGAAATCAATGTCAAATTCTTGTAACAAGAGTACCCACCTCATTAATGGAGCTTTGGAGTCCTTTTTACTAATAAGATAACGAAACGCCACATGATCCGTGTGGACGATAACTTTTGCACCCATCAAGTACGGGCGGAACTTCTCAATTGCAAACACAATAGGAAGGAGCTATTTCTCTGTAATGGTATAGTTGACTTGGGCACTATTCATGGTCTTAATAGCATAGTAAACCGGATGGAAAATCTTGTTGATATGTTGCCCCAAAATAACCCCAACCGCTACGTCACTTGCATCACACATGAGTTCAAAAGGCACACTCCAACTTGGAGTGGTGATGATGGGAGTAGTTTTCAACTTGAGCTTCAACAATTCAAAACCTCTCATGCAATAATCATTGAAATTAAACTTGGCATCCTTCTCAAGAAGATTGCACAATGGGTTCACCGCCTTAGAGAAATCTTTGATAAAGCGCTAGTAAAAACCCGCATGGCTTAAGAAACTTCGCACACCCTTCACCGAAGTTGGGAGTGAAATCTTAGAAATCGCCTCAATCTTTGCCTTTCTAACTTCAATTCTATTCCTTGAGATTTTATGGCCAAGAACAATACCTTCCTTGACCATGAAATGACATTTCTCCCAATTGAGCACCAAATTGGTTTCTTCACATCTAGATAACACTTTGTCTAAATTTGCAAGACAATCATCAAAAGAATCTCCAACTACCGAGAAATCATTCATGAAAACTTCAAGGTATTCCTCCACTATGTCCGTAAAAATAGCCATCATACACCTTTGAAAAGTCGTCGGTGCATTGCACTAACCAAATGGCATCCGCTTGAAAGCAAAAGTACCATAGGGACATGTAAAGGTTGTTTTCTCTTGATCTTCCGGAGCAATGAGAAATTGGTTGTAGCCCGAGTAACTATCAAGATAACAATAGAAAGCACGGCCGCAAATCTGTCGAGCATTTGATCTAATAAAGGAAGTGGAAAGTGATCCTTCCTTGTGACTTTGTTGAGCTTGCGATAATCCATACACACCCTCCAACCGATCACCGTTCTTTTAGGAATCAATTCATTCTTGTCATTAGTGACCACCGTCATGCCCCCTTCTTTGGGACACATTGAACCGGAGAAGTCCATGAACTATTGGAGATGGGGTAGATAACCCCTACATCGAACAACCTGATAATCTCCTTCTTGACAACTTCTTGCATAGCCTCATTAAGTCTCATTTGATGTTTAATAGATGGTTTAGTGCCATCTTCCACTTTGATCTTATGCATGCAAAATGCGGGGCTTATACCCGAATATCCACCAAGGTCCACCCAATAGCCTTCATCCTCTTTTGTAGCACCGCCAATGTGGAATCTACCTGCACGTTAGTCAAACAAGAGGAAAGAATAACCAATAAAGTAGAACAAGGGTCAGGAAATTCATACCAAAGATGTGGAGGCAATGGCTTCAACTCCAAGGTATGTGGATCTTCAATAGAACGCTTTGTAGGAGGAGTCTTCCTATTTTCAAGATCCAAGGACAATGTTCGGGGTGCATAGTTGTACAACCCCATTCCTTGCAAAAAGTTCACACATTCCATGATGCCATCCATCTCGTCATCATCAAAGTTAAGTAAGACGGCCTCTAACATTTCACCAACATTGATTATAGCACTTGTATCATCAATAATGACATCGGTCACCAAATCCACAAAACAACACACCTCATTGTTATTTGGTTGCCATAGACTTACACATATGGAATACCACTTTTTCATGAACAACCCGAAAAGTGAGTTCTCCGGCTTCAACATCACAAAGAGCCTTACTCGTAGCAAGGAAAGGTCTCTCAGGAATAATTGGCACTTTATAATCAACCTCAAAATCTAAAATAACAAAATCTGTCGGAAGAATGAATTTATCAACCCGGACCAAAACATCTTCAATCACACCCAACGGCCTTTTCATGGTATGATCAGCCATTTGCAATCTCATAGAGGTGGGTCTTAGTTGTCCAATTCTCAAAGTCTTGAAAACCGAATAGGGCATCAAATTTATACTTTCCCCAAGATCACAAAGAGCTTTAGCAAACTCGGCACTTCCAATTGTACAAGGAATCGTGAAAGCACTGGGATCCTCCAACTTAGAAGCCATTGAATGAACAATTGCACTCACTTGATGAGTGACTTTGATGGTCTCAAAATTCAATGACCGCTTCTTTGTCACAAGATCCTTCATAAACTTTGCATAACCGGGCATTTGTTCTAAAGCTTCGATCAATGGCACATTGATTGAAAGACTCTTCATCATTTGAATGAATTTCTTGAATTGATCCTCACCATTTTGCTTGGCAAGTCTTTGAGGGTATAGAGGTGGAGGCTTAGGCAATGGTACCTTAGCTTTTTACACTACCGGCTCCGGTATGTCAATAATGTGTTCCCTAGATGGGTTAACCTCCTCTTGAGTCTCTCCCACACTATCATCAATATCAGTCTAAACTTCCTCATTAGGTTGAACAACATTGTTAGGTGATATCTTCTTCTTGCATCACTTGATCATTATCAACGAGTAGCCTTCCACTTGAGGTGGGTGCATTCTCGCCTCTTCCACTTCTTGTGATAACCGCCATAGCATGCCCCGTATTGTTACCACCCTTCATAACCAATCATATTGAATTAGTTGCACATGGGTTTACCACCGTGTCACTTGGTAGTGCCCCTTAAGACGAGAATTTATAGCTTGAGATATTTGTCCCATTTAAACTTCTAAGTTGCGGATTGATATGTTGCGTGAGGCAAGTTGGGCATCCGAATCGGCATTCTTTTCTATCATTTGCTTGAATATGCATTCAATACATCCCATCTTATTGTTTAAAGAACTTGAACCATGGGAAGGATAAGGAGGTGGATTGCTCGGTTGTTGATACATCGGGGGCCTTTGAAAACCCGACCCCCGTATTGTTACCACCCTTTGAGTTTACTACTCTGTCACTTGGTAGTGCCTCTTAGAATGAGAATTGAAAGCTTGAGAGATTTTCCCCATTTGAACTTCTAGATTTCGGATTGATGTGTTGTGTGAGGCAAGTTGGGCATCCGAATCGGCATTCTTTTTCATCATTTTCTTGAACATACTTTCAATACATCCCTTCTCATTGTTTGAAGAAC
Source organism: Nicotiana otophora (assembly GCA_000715115.1). Classification (NCBI taxonomy): domain Eukaryota; kingdom Viridiplantae; phylum Streptophyta; class Magnoliopsida; order Solanales; family Solanaceae; genus Nicotiana; species Nicotiana otophora. The sequence goes on from AWOL01S0020196.1 coordinate 60,604, forward strand.
TTGAACCATGGGAAGAATAAAGATGTGGGTTGCTCGGTTGTTGGTACATTGGGGCCTTTGAAAAACCGACCCCCAGTTGCCTTGATTGTTACTCCATCTACCTTGATTGTTGCCTCCCCAATTTCCTTGGTTGTTTTCACTCCAATTCCCTTGATTGTTGTTGTTATGCCAGTTCCCTTGATTGCTAGAATTCCAATTGCCATGATTGTTTTGTGGTCGCCATTGTTGTTGGTTTGGGCCTTGGATGTTGTTTCGTTGCCCTTTAAAATTGTTCATATATTTCACTTCCTCCTCTTGGTCATTATAAGAATCATCTTGCTCAAAACCACCATCATCTTGCACATAGTCCTCCACTCGAGTTTGCACGTGTGGACCCTTGGTCCTCCTCTTGTTCACCATCACATTCACTACCTCCATAGCATTAACTTGCTTAGGAGCTTGCACTTGATTTAGTTGGGCCTTCGCTAGTTGATTCATGGTAGTGGTCAATTCGGCAATGGCTTGCCCATGGTCTTGTAATTCTTTGTGAAAGTGGATCATATTCGGATCACCTTGTGGAACATTGGCCCGATATTGCCAAGCCGATGACGTTTTTGCCATCTCATCCAAGATTTCACATGCCTCCGTATAAGGCATAGTCATAAAGTTCCCACCGGCTAGCTAATTCACTACACATTGGTTGGTTATGTTACTTTCACGATAAAAGGTTTGTTGAATCATGTTTTCCGTCATATCGTTGTTGGGACATTCCTTAACCATTGTTCTATAGCGCTCTCATATTTTGTGTCGTGGTTCATTCGGCTCTTGCTTGAATGCCAAGATCTAATCTCGAAGTGTATCCATGTGCCCGAGAGAGAAAAACTTAGCAATGAACGTTTCCGCCAATTCATCCCAAGTGTGAATTGAATGATTCGACAATCGTTCCAACCAATCTACACCTTTCCTCTATAGAGAGAAGGGAAGAAACCTTAGCCTCAATGTATCCTCGGAAACATTAATTTTCTTACTCCCCCAACATGTGTCCACAAAGCCCTTCAAATGTTTATAAGCATTTTGAGTTGGAGCACCTGTAAAGAAACCCCATTGCTCAAGAAAAGTGAGCATCACATTGGTGATTTGGAAGTTGCCCGCCCTAATACGGTGAGGGACTATTTCACTAGCATAACCTTCGTTGGACAATATCCGATGTGGAGCCGCTCGTGGAGGAGGTGGGGGTGGAACGGGCACGTTGTCATAAGGTACCCGACCTCTTCGGTTGGCTTGAGGTTCAAGAGGTACCTCATCTACTTGTTCCTTCTTGCCGTCCAATTCCCCCAAAGGCAAATTTCCGAGATCATTGTTCGACATGTTGGTACCTGTAATTTCTCACGCAAATTAGTAACACGAAAGAGAAAGAAGATATTTCAAAAACACACTCAAATATATAGCTAACACCGTTTTAACTCCCCGACAACAGTGTCAAAAATTGATCCACTTCTAATTCGCACTCAATAGTGAGTGGAAACGGTCGTTGGAAGAATAGAACCCAACAAGAGTCAGGGTCGATTTCCACAAGGAGTTTAATATGGGTATTAGGGTATACACTTTATGAGAGAAAATGAAATAACTAATTTCTCTTCCAAACAAAGGGTTTTGTTTTCTACTTCTAAATTATCACTAACAATTATGAACTAATGAGAAGAAACTAGAAAGTGAATTATTGTTTTTGTTGGTTTTACCAAATGGTTAAAAAGCCTAGGGTTGTGACCTTCACCTAGGTGTTTGCCCAATGGGTTAAGTACGTTAACAATTATTTTATTGATCATGGTGTATTATAGCTCTCAACTCTAAGTTACCCCCTCAATACCTCTCGATCATAGAGTGATTTTGCCCAATTTGACTTTCTCATACCCAAATGGGTATCAAGTTAAATAGTTGATATGATGTCAAGTCGGGTTTTCCCTATCTCTAGTTCAAACCCTTTAATTAGGCTAATCAAATCATTAATTATCCCAATTTCTTATTAGCCAAGCTTTCCTAGACTAAGTCCCTCTTTCTCAAGTAAAGACCAACTCAAAAAGGCATGAACCAACGTTTGTAACTATTAATTCTAAAATTAAAGCATAAACAAGGCTAAATAATCAACACTCAATCATAAACAAGCATTAAATTAAATACCCATAAGGTTTACACACTAGAGTTGGGTAACAACCCTAGTAAAACTCTAGCTACTCATAGTAGAAAATGAAGAAAACAAAGAAGAAATACTAATTAAACTCATAATGTAAGATTAAAATAATAAACTATCATGTTTTAATCCCAAAATGATTGCAAATTTCCTAAAATGGAAAATTACAACGGCTACAACTGCTTGAACTTCCAAACTTAACCTAAAAATGTGATTCCCGTCTATTTATAGTGGCCTAAACTTTGCTGACAAAAATGCCCCTTTGGGAGGTTCTACGGTCGTACAATTCCATGTGCGGTCCGCACATTGCTTGATAATGCAGGGACTTGGATTCTGCAGCCGCACAATTTGGTGTGCGACTGCAAGTCAGCTTCTGCGGTCGCACAATTCTTGTGCGGTCCGCACTTTAGGTAAGGCTTCAAGTCTTGGTCATTTGCACACTCTCTAAACTTTTGAATTTTTGTTAGTGTGGACCCTGTTCTACGGCCGCACAATTCATGTGCAGTCCGCACTTCTGCTTAAAGTCTGGTGGGCTTCTTTACTAGTTTTGCAGCCGCAGAGGGAATTCTGCGGTCCGCACTTGCTTCTGCGGCCACAAAAATACCTCTGCGGACCGCACTTCTTGTGTGTTGCGATCCTTCTTGCCTTGTGAGTCGGAACACTCCTTTTTTAGTCGGATTTATTCATAAGAGCCCAAACTTCCAATATTCCTCCAATTTGCACACTTTCATTAGTTTTGGGAACATAAATCAATGCTTTCAAACGAAAACAAAAGTAGAAACGTACTAATAAGTGGTAAAAATTCAGACTTATCAATGGGCTTGGGCCACCGGACCCTGATCGCCTAAGATTTTACCGGCCCATCAGATACGACCTAAGGAATAGTATCCAAGGCCTTGCCATGACCGTTACTCGTTTTTTGGCATTTTAGGTCCATAAATTTGGAGTTTCGCTAGATTCTCAGATTTTCGTGTGTTATAGCCTACGCCTTCTGCATGGGCTCGGGCAACCGGCCCCGGATCGCCTAAACTTTTGACGGCCCATCCTAAAAGACTTAAGGAACAATAGTCACGGCTACGCCATGGCCGTTACTCATATTCTGGAGTTTTAGGGCACTAAAACTGTAATTTCGCCAGATTCTCAGATTTTCGTGTGTGCCCACGCCTTCTGCATGGGCCCGGGCCATTGGACCCGAATCGCCTAAAATTTTGTTGACCCATGGTATACGACCTAAGGAACAATAGTCATCGTCTTTCCATGACCGTTACTCATTTTTTGGTGTTTTAGGGCCATAAAACTGGAATTCCTGCGATTTCCAAATTTTCGTGTGCTATAGCTCACACCTTATGCATGAGCCCGGGCTATCAGACCCGGATCGCCTAAAATTTTACCGGCCCATCAAAAATACCTAAGGAACAATGGTCATTGCCTCAGCATGACCATTACTCGTTGTTTTGCTCTTTAGAGCTATAAAACTGAAATTTTGCCTGATCCCTATATTTTCATGTGTTATAGCCTAAGCCTTTCGCATGGGCCTGGGTCACCGGACCCGGATCGCCTAAAATTTTGCTGGCCCATAAAAACGAGCTGAGGAACAATAGTCACATTCTCTCCATGACCGTTACTCATCGTTTTAGAATTCTAGAGCCATGAAACTGGAATTTTGCCCGATTCCGAGATTTTCATATGCTATAGCCAACGCCTACTGCATGGGCCCGTGCCACTGGATCCGGATCGCCTAAAATTTTGTCGGCTTATCATAAACGACCTAAGAAACAATATTCCTTGCCTCGCCATAACCGTTACTCACATATTGGCATTTTAAGGCCATAAAACTGAAAATTTATCCGATTTCCAGATTTTCGTGTTCTATAGCCCATGCTTTCTTTATGGGCCCTAGCCACCAGACCCGGATCACCTAAAGTTTTGTCTATAAAAAATGACCTAAGGAACACTAGTCACCGCCTCACCAAGACCGTTACTCTATTTTGGCATTTTAGGGCTATAAAACTGGAATTTCGCTCAATTCCTAGGTTTTCGTGTGCTATAGCCCATGCCTTCTAAATGGGCCCGAGTCACCGGACTCGGATCGCCTAAAATTTTATCGTCCCAACATAAATGACCTAAGGAATAATGGTCACCACATCGTTATGTCCGTTACTCATTTTATGGCATTTTAGGGCCATAAAACTATAATTCCGTCCGATTACCAGATTTTCATGTGCCCACGCCTCATGCATGGGACCGGGCCACCGGACCCAGATCGCCTAAATTTTACCGGCCCATCCAAATTGACCTAAGGAACAATAGTCACCACCTCTCCATGACCGTTACTCACCTTTTGGTATTTTAGAGCTATAAAACTAGAATTTTGCCCGATTCTCATATTTTCGTGTGTGTGCTATAGCTCATGCCTCTCCATGGTCCCGGGCCACCGGACCTGGATTGCCTAAAAATATTTCGGCCCATCATAAACGACCCAAGGAACAATAGTCACCGCCACACCATGACTGTTACTTGTTGTTTGACATTTTAGGGCTATAAAACTAGAATTCTGCCTGATTCTCGAATTTTCATGTGCTATAGCCCATGCCTTCTATATGGGCTCTGGCCATCGGACCCGGATCGCCTGAAATCTTTTCGGCCCATCAAAAATGACCTAGGCAACAATAGTCACCGCCTCTCCATGACCGTTACTCGTTATTTGACATTTTAGGGCCATAAAATTAAAATTCCGCTGGATTTTCCAATTTTCGTGTGCTATAGTCCACGCCATCTGCATGAATTTGGGCGACCAATCCCGAATCTCTTCAAATTTTGTAGGCACATCAAAAATGACCTAATGAACTATAGCCATCACTTTTCCAGACCGTTCCTCATTTTTTGGCGTTATAGGGGCCATAAAACATAAATTTAGGACGATTCCCAAATTTTCGTGTTCTATAGACCATGCCATCTGCATTTATTCGGACGACCTGCTCCGAATCTCCTAAACTTTTGCGGGACCGTAAAAAATGACGTAAGTAAAAATGGTCATCACTTAGCCATGACTGTTCCTCGTTGTTTGGCGTTTTATGGTCATAAAACATGCATTTAGGACGATTCCCAGATTTTCGTGTGCTATAGTCAATCCAATCTGCATGAATTCGAGCAACATGCCCCGAATCTCCTAAAATTATGCGAGCCCATAAAAAATGACCTAATGAACAATAGTCATCGCTTCCTCATGACCATTCCTCATATTTTGACATTTTATGGCCATAAAACAAGAATTCAAGACGATTTCCAAACTTTCTTATGCTATAATCCACACAATTTATATGAATTCGGATGATCAGCCCGAATCGCCTAAACTTATGCGAGCCCATAAAAATAACCTAATAAACAATATTCATCGCTTCATCATTACCATTCCTCATTATTTGGTGTTTCAGGATCATAAAACAGGAATTCATGAAGATTACCAGATATTCGTGTGCATAGTCCACGCCATCTACATGAATTCGGGCGACCAGCCCCGAATCTCCTAAATTTTACGGGCCCATAAAATGACCTGATGAACAATAATCATTGCTTCAACATAATTGTTCCTCGTTTGTTAGCGTTTTAGGGCCATAAAATAGGAATTCAGGACGATTCCTAGATTTTCATGTGCTATAGTCCACGCCATCTGCATGAATTAAGGTGACCGACCCGAATCTCCTAAAATTTTGAAGGCCCATCAAAAATAACCTAATAAACAATAATCTTCACTTCGCCATAACCGTTCCTCATTTCTGGCATTTTAGGGCCATAAAACAGAAATTCAGGATGATTATCAGATTTCATGTATAGTCCACACTATCTGCATAAATTCGGGCGACCGATCCCGAATCTCCTAAAATTTTGCGGGCCCATAAAAATGACTTAATAAAAAATAGTCATCGCTTTGCCATAACCGCTCCTCATTTTTTGGCGTTTTAGGGCCATAAAACAGGAATTCAGGACGATTCCAATTTTTAGTATGTTACAATCCACGCCATCTGCATGAATTCTGGCAACATGCCTCGAATCTCCTAAAATTATGTGATGCTATAAAAAGCGACCTAATGAATAATAGTCATCGCTTCTCCATGAACATTCCTCATTTATTGGCGTTTTATGGCCATAAAACAGGAATTCAAGACGATTTCTCGAGTTTCGTGTGCTAATAGTTCACGTAATCTACATGAATTCGGACGACCTGCCCCGAATCTTCTAAAATTTTACGGGCCCATAAAAATGACCTAATGAATAATAGTCATCGCTTCACAGATTCCCAGATTTTCGTGTGCTATAGTCCACGCCATCTGCATGAATTCGGGATTGCTTTATATTCGCTCTACTTGAACTTCCTTTACTCGCGATTGCTTTCGGTCAAAAATGGAAATGATAAAGCTTATTAAAAATTTTCGGAAAATGCATATAGTTAGATTGATCTTTGCTTATCAGGAAAATATAACGGATAACTATACGAAAGTCAATCAAATTAATAAAAAATACTTACTACTGGGCCAATAAATGCACAACACTCTCGGAGAGTACAGTACAATACATAATTAAGAATCACTCAAAACTTTAAGACGACAAATAAAGAAAAAATAAACGGTAGACAGCACACAGCATAAAACAGCAGGTAAAATATTAGAATCCGCGGGATCAGTTGGATGGAGGAGGTGAAAGTGTAGGCATGGTTGGAATTGTTGGAATGTTTGGAAGTGAAGGCATGTTTGGAATAGGATTCATAGCAGGCATTGGTGGCAGAGTCATCTTCGGAACAGCGGGCAACGTAGGCAAAGAAGGCAATGGTATTGTTGTTGGAAGTGTTGGCAATGGTGGCAATGTGGCTGCTGTTGGCAAGTTGGGAATTTTAGGCAACTGCGGCATTGTTGGCTGAGGCAATGACGGTATTGTTGGCAAGTTGGGAAGTTGCAGTAGGCTGCGAGCAGCATGTGTTGTAGTGATGCTTGATATGGACAATAATGCTATGATCAAGAAAAGGATTGAGCAGTTGCAACTGGAAGAAGCCATTGTGTCAATTTGATATATTGCTTTGTTTAAAGGAAATAGAGTAAATAATAGAAGTTGGAATTCTGTTTAATTGAGTGAGTTTGATCGTTTACTAAAGGGTACTATATATAGGGAAAGTTGTTGAAAAACTAGCACGAATGTATGTGATGTTTGGGTGTGGAAACATGAGACTCTCTATTGTTAGTTCACCTTCCTAAATGTTGATTTGAGGATGCACAAACTTTTTAAGTCAATAATATTCTGGAAGTAGTTATACATAGATGAAGTTCGGATCAACCATATTTAATATAAAATGGCACAAAGTATTTTTTATTCATATACAAAATATTAAATACTATATTGGTTTGAATTGTGTAACAGGCACAACCAAATTGCAAGTAGTACACCACTTCAATAGATCATGCCGGCCTGATTAATTTAAGAAATCATAAATTGCAACACACTGCTCATTTTAGGTGATTTGGAGTCCGTCGCCAAATTCATGAAAGTGGCGTAGACATTAGCACACGAAAAATTGGAAATTGTCCTGAATTCATGGCCAAAAAAACGAGGAATAGTCATGGCGAAATAATGAATATTGTTCATTAGGTCATTTTTTATAGGCCCACAAAATTTTAAAGCTCATCGCCCGAATTAATGAAGATGACGTAGACATTAGCATACGAAAAATTGAAAATCGTCATGTATTTCTGTTTTATGATCCTAAAATACCAAAAACTGAGGAACGGACATGGTAAAACAATAACTATTATTTATTAGGTCGTTCCTGAGACTTACAAAATTTTAGGCGATTCAGAGTCTATTGCCCGAATTCATGAAGATGGCATGAACATTAGCACATGAAAAATTAGAAATCGCGCTCACTCCACTCTCACGACTATATGCTGCAGCTTTGCTCCCAAAATCCCTGCTTTCATTACAATTTTTGTCATAGTGAAAGAAGATTTGGTCAGTACATCAAAGAAGTAAATGAAAGAGAAAGATTGTCGGAAAGAGAGAACTAACAACATAACGCAAGGAAAAGACCAAAGTCAGATTTAATATATGTCAGAACCTAACATTAGTTCCATAATTCTCATTGTTCTTTTTTCTCAATCTAGTTTCCTTCAATGAAATGGTCAATAAGTGTTCTGAAAACCAGAATACATAACCCTGCCAAAAGAAGCTAGGGGTGAATTTTACATGGACATACGTCAACTCTCTTCGAATGAGACATGTACAGAATGCATTCAATTTGGAGAGACATATGGACAGATTATATCTTTCTGATGTTCCTTGACTATACAAACTTTTGTACAGGGAGCCGGGAGGGACAAATAACTGAAGTCCCCCTTCTACACATTTATTTTTGAGATCTTATCTTGAAATTCTATATACATTCTTGTAGTGCATGGAGCCTATTGTAGGTGAAGGGTGCTATATAGCTGTAATTGGAGGTGATCTCACACTTGATAATCCTTGGTTGTAGACCGGTCTAGCATAATCGCCAAAGGATCTCCCAGGCATGAGAGCTATATTTCCAAACTGGTCTGCAGCCAAAGGTTGATTTTGAGCAATTCTCCAACCCCTCTCTTCTTCGTAGATAATATGTGCATCTCTAATAGCTGCTTCCTCAGCATCCCGTGCAGCTTGTTATCTTCGTTGGGCTGCTTCTCTCGCAGTCGCATCTACATTATCCTCACCGTTTCCAGCCATAAGTTCTTTGGTTGAGGATTGCCCAACCTTTTCTGATGTCTCGGTGAGATTTCTTTCCTTCCTCAACCGTCGCAGATGTTTTTCAATTTCTGGCTCGTATGGCAGCACTTCCTTCGCAGAAGTTCGAGTCATGAACCAATATTAACATGTAACTTGTAACTTGGGCACGACCAAAGAACACCAAACGTAAAAAGAGAAAATAAAAATAAAAAGAAAAATTCCTGAATTAGCACTACAAACTATTTCAAATATTATTGATTGCCAATCCCCGGCAACGGCGCCAAAATTTGATGAGCTCGAAACGCACACTTAAATTATGCTCGCTAATCAAATATAGTATAGTATAATATTGTATCCATGAGAATTGGATTTAAACAGTATTCTTGCAGTTTCTAGTTTGGTTGCTATCCAAGATGATCAACAATTGAGATCTATATGATTTCTAACTAAAATTAACTAAAAGTCTTAAGCTATTGACTAATAACAATCGAAACAAAAATAAGCAAGGAAGTTATCAATTGGAGAAAATATGATTTGATAGGATAGATGCAAGATAATTGGTTGGGATCTAACTCTAGATAATTCACTTCTAATGTTCAAGTGAGTCTCTCAAATTTATTCAATTATTAGTTCAAACGTTCAGCAAAAACTCCTCTCTCGATTAAGTCTTAACCTCACGAGATGAACCAATTTAAGCACGTGAAGATATGCAAGAATGTGTAGTGGATTGGTCTTTAGGAAAACTTCTTTCGATTATTCTCCTATCTAGGTTTAATCAATAATTCAACTAGCCTCTTTCTATTAGTAAGAAGAATTAATGAACTCAACCAACAATATAATGCAAAAATATCACAAGTTATGGCCCTCTCGATTACATGAACAAGTGAATATAGATGCAATAATTAAATCATCCAAAAAAGCTTCAATACATAAAATTAAAGTTATAATCCACAAACAATCATTAATACACTAAATACATCAAACCCTAAAGGGGAACTACTCCATAGATGTGGAGTAATTCATCACAAATAAAATTAAAGCATAGAAAAATATAAATTCGATCCAATCTCGAGTATTGAGTGAGGAAGAAATGATGAAATCCTTGTGCTTGTATTCTTCCAACTCCTCCTTAGCCTCCTTAGGTCGAATATGTGTCAAAAGTTCAGAAAATAATATTTTCCCATGTATTTATACCGAGTAGGGTCGGGCCCAGACGAAATTACCTTTTCCTAGCCGAAATAGGAAAATAACTCTGTAAAAATTGCACAGGCGCGCCGCATGGGATGACGCGCCATGTGAGGCATTAGTGGGAAAATCATGAGAGCTAATTTCTGACAGGCAGTAGAGGATTGCACAAGCGTGGAACCCCACACGCCGCCCCACGCGTCGCTGCAGTGGGGAATTCTCAGAGTACGGACCAAACTTCAATTTTTGACGTCCAAACTTGGTCCTCAACCCCTAAACACGATCCCTGCTTAATTATTTAGGCTTTTACTCAGACTTCAAAGCTCCAAATCACTCAAATTCATTCCACAACATCTACATAGCTCGGAATCACTCTTACAAGGCATAAAACACACAATAAGTGCAAAACACTATCAATTAAAGCTTAAATACAAATAAAGTGCAGTGAATTAGGGTGCAATAAGCGACTAAAATATGTAATTATAGCCTACCATCAACACCCCACACTTAAAACATTGCTCGTCCTCGAGCAATCATAACACCACGAATATTTAAAACAGATTAAACACAATACTGTAACATCCTCGCCCCTCACTTACTCTAATACAGAGATCAAGCATTACCTTTCCTTCATGAATCAGGTGCCCTCACACAACAATAAAGAGTAGTTCCATAGACAATAAAATTTAAGAACAATCAGGAACTCAAGATAGAAAGAATTTACTCACTCTTAGAAACAATATTCATATGCCACAAAAGACGTACCATAGGCTTGCCCGTAGTGTACTACTCTACTAACTGAGCTCATTCAATCAAGGATCAAGTAGGACTTTCATTGGTTGTAATATAGGCTGCGGGATGAGTAGGATACATTTAGATATAAGAGTGGGTACACCTCCCTAAGCATTTTAATACATACCATTTGCTATTCAAAACCCCACACTTATGCCAAACCACAACTACACCTTCACATCAATATACATTAATTCCCTACTTTTTTAAGCACAATTACATCAAGATTCATCTCTATCAAAGAATATTTGTCACAATCATACACTTATTATATTGTTTCATTTCTTTTTCAATTCAAGTGGCTCTTTCTTTTTCAAAGCAATGCACCTTTCTATTTATTTCAATAGTTCCACTCAAAAGCCAAACCAACCACCCCCACACTTCAACTTTTACAAAGTTCATAACAAATTTTAAGTGCTCACGAGAGGTACAAGGTTTAAATAGATGGTCAATTCAAATAAATGGATAAGGCTTGTAATATGGTTGCCAAAGAAACATGATTATAGGCTCAAAGGAGCTAACTAAGATGCATAACAATTAGGTGGGTAAAAGCGTATAACTAGCTCAATAAAGAAATGCCTATATCATTTCCATGACTGAATAAACTACTATTTCGCTTTGCAAACACACGGGGCAAGTTCTAGACATCAAATGTAATGCACAAAATACACAATACCTCACACACATATGGCACATAACTCACTCAAGATAGAACTATCATGACACTCTAGTCAAAGCAGTTAAGCAAAGTTAAGATCATACAATTTAAGGTACTTATCCACGAGTCAAAAACTAAGCCTAAGCGTCATAACTAAAGCACTCACTATTCTCAAGGTATAATAAAGTCATGAGATACTTCCTTCAATTCAAACCACAACACAAGATTTTGCCTCTCCTAAAAAAATAAAAATTAACTACACCCGGTTCAAAAAGAACCCTTGGAAAAGAACCGCGGCATAAAGAAAAATCAAGGAAAAATTATTACACTACCTACAAAAGAAAATCATTTTATCTTTTTCCTTCGACTTTAATCCCTCAATAAACCTGTCGAATGATATCCATCGTCGGAAAAAATAAAAAAAAATAAAATTTTTATGTTTTTTCTAATTTTTATCTCTAACTACTAAAACTAACAAAACAAAAACTAAAACTAATATACATACATACATTCAACATATCCACTACCCCACACTTTAAGTTGTGGCTTGTCCCCATAACACACAATTAAAAAGCACAAGGTAGAGAAAACTTTTCTGAATATCTAATCACGGTCTGAGTCGAAGTCGGGCTCACTAATAGAAATCTGGTAAAACTCGACCAAAAGAACCGACCAACTTTGGTCGGTAATGGCTAATAACCGTCCAAAATGCGACCATTTATGCGTGGACGGTATTTTAGTGGTCAGAAAGCCATACCGACCAAAGTTGGTCGGAAATTACCGACCAACTTTGGTCGGTCAATTAAATTCAAAAACAAATATTGCAAAAAACACCGACCAAAGTTGGTCGGTTTTTTCCCGACCAAAATTGGTCAGTATTTTAATTATGTAATCAAAAGATTCACTATCTGGGAATCGAATCGGGGTCTGTACTGTGGTAGGATGTTATTCTACCACTAGACCATCAGTGCATTTTGTTTTAAGACTGTTTTTTATTTGATATATACTCTTTAATTGTATTTTAGCATGAAAATAACCGACAAAAGTTTGTCGGTTTTATTAAAAAATAAAATTACCGACCAAAGTTGGTCGGTTTTTTAAAATGACCGACCGAATTAACCGACAACTTTGGTCGGTTTTTTTAATATTAATTGTTATTTATTTTAATTGAAAAACCGACCAAAGTTGGTCGGTTTCATAAAAAAAAATTAAAAAAAAATATTTTGAAACACCGACCAACTTTGATCGGTTTTTTGGCCGGTTCTTTGATCGACCAAAGTTGGTCGGTGAACCTTGGTCGGTTTTTGTCGAATTTGTAGTAGTGGCTCTATTCCCCCCGCCTAAACTAATGCACGCATCCATGCAGATAGCTTCTTCTCAGCCTTTTTGGGGTACACCCTACACTTGTCTTTCTCGCTCAGTACAGTCTTCTCTTTCGAGCCCCTTACTTTCCACTCAACACTTGCAGCTGGTTTTCCTTTTTGCACCCCCTTTTCTACATCCATCTTGAAAATCACAGTTGGCTCACCCACTCTAAGCATGAGTTTTCTCTCGTGTATATCTACTATCGCTCTGCCCATTGCTAAGAATGGTCTTCCTAAGATGAGAGGGACCTCCTTATTTTCCTCCATTTTCACCACTATAAAATCCACAGTAAATATGAACTTATCCACCTGAACTAACACATCTTCCACTATCCCCCTCAGGTATCAGAGTTGTTTGGTCTGTCAGCTGCAAAGATATTGGTGCAGGCTTTATCTCTCTGATCTCTTTCTCTAGTTTCGTGTAAATAGATAGAGGCATTAGATTAATTGAGGCACCATAATCACATAAAGACTTATCAAAAATTAATAGAGCCTAAAGAGCAAGGTATAGTAAAACTCCCTGGATCTCCACACTTTTGTGGGAGTTTATTTTGCAATATTGCACTGCAATGCTCTGTGAGCTTGACCACTGATGTCTCCTCTATCTTCCTCTTATTTGTAAGGATCTCCTTCAAAAATTTGGCGTAAGTAGGCATTTGTGAGAGAACTTCTATGAATGGAAAGTTTACATGAACCTGTTTCAGCATATCCAGAAATCTCTCAAACTGCTTGTCCAGCTTTTCTCTATATAGCTTTTGAGGGAAAGGTAGCGTCGGCATATGCTTTCTCTCCTCGTGTTCCTCCCTTCTCAATTTTTCTTCCTTCTTCTTTTTATCACCTTTCATTTGGCCCTTCTTATTTTTATCAACATCATTTTTCAGTTGCTCCCCACTTTCCTTTTCAAGTATCACATCTTTTTGAATCAGGGTGAGGTCTTTCAACACTTTTCCACTTCTCAAGGATATAACATTCGCTGTTTCTTTGGGATTTCTTTCAGTATCAGCAGGAAGAGTACCATGCACCCTCTCAGATAATATTGTTTCAATATGTCCCACTTGCTTCTCTAAATTTCGTATTGCTTCCCCTTGTACTTCAAATACTTCATGCGTTTTCACAATGAAGGCCTTCATGAGATCTTCTAGACCATGCTGATTGGGCTATTGAGGCTGAAACTGCTTCCTTGGCTGATTCATAAAACCAGGAGCTCTTTGTCTTAAAAATCTGGGGTTGTTTTGTTGCCATCTATTTGCAGCCATCTTCAGACAACTCATCAAGAATTATGACTATCTTCTCTGGAGTCTTCTTCATCAAAGGGCCTCCAACTGCATTACTCAATGTTCTACATGAGGCCGGTGTCAATCCATCCCAAAAGTCCTGGAGTTGCATCCAGAGTTCAATTCCACTATGTTGAAACTTTCTAACAATCTCCTTAAACCTCTCCCATGCTTTAAAAATAGTTTCAGTCTCTTTCTGGCAGAAGTTATGGATTTCTCTTCTAAACTTGCCCATTTTAGCTGAGGAGAAATATTTATCAAGGAATTTTCTGGTCGTCTCCTCCCATAATCTAATCGATCCCGTGGGCAAGCTTCAAAGCCACTCCTTTACATCATCTTTAAGAGAAAAGGGGAATGCCCTTAAATACACTGCATCTTGTGACACACCATTGTATTGAAAAGTATTCATAATCTCCTAAAAGTCCACTAGATGTGTATTTAAATCTTCGTTTCGCTTCCCTCTAAAGACAAGGCAGTTCTAAAGGGTTTAAAGCAACACTATCTTCAACTTAAAATTGTTAGCTGCAATTGGAGGTGGTCTCACACTTGATAATCCTTGGTTGTATACCGGTCTAGCATAATCTCCCAAGGATCTCCTAGGCATAGGAGCTATATTTCCGAACCGGTCTGCAGCCAAAGTTTGATTTTGAGCTATTCTCCGACCCCTCTCTTCTTCGTAGATAATCTATGCATTTCTAGTAGCTGCTTCCTCGGCATGCCGTGTAGCTTATTCTATTTGTTAGGCTACTTCTCTCGCAACCAAATCTATATTATCTTCACCGTTTCCAGCCATAAGTTCTTTGCTTGAGGATTGCCCAACCTTTTCTGATGTCTCGGTGGGATTTCTTTCCTTCCTCAGTTGTCGCAATTGTTTTTCACTTTCTGGCTCGTATGGTAGCACTTCTTTCGCAGAAGTTTGAATCATGCACCAATCTTAACCTGTAACATGCGCACATCCAAAAAACACCAAACGTAAAAAGAGAAAATAGAAATTAAAAGAAATTCCTGAATTAGCACTACAAACTATTTCAAACACTATTGATTGCCAATCCCCGGCAATGGCACCAAAATTTGACGAGCTCGAAACACACACTTAAATTATGTTCGCTAATCAAATATAGTATAGTATAATATCGTATCCACGTGAATTAGATTTAAACAATATTCTCATAATTTTTGGCTTGGTTGCTATCCAAGATGATCAGCATTTTAGATTTATATGATTTCTAACTAAAATTAACTAAGAGTCTAAAGCTATTGACTAATGTCAATCGAAACAAAGATAAGCAATGAAGTTATCAATGGGAGAAAATAGGAGTTGATAGTATAAGTGCAAGATAATTGGTTGGGATCTAACTCTAGATAATTCACTTCTTATATTCAAATGAGTCTCTCAAATTCACTCAATTATTAGTTCAAACATTCAGCAAAAATTCCTCTCTCGAACAAACAATATAATGCAAAGATATCACAAGTTATATCTTTCTCGATTACATGAACAAGTGAATATAAATGCAACAATCCAAAAGAATGCTTCAATACATAAAACTAGAGTTATAATCCACAAACAATCATCAATGCACAAAATCCATCAAACCCTAAAGGGGAACTACTCCATATATATGGAATAGTTCATCACAAATAAAATTAAAGTATAAGAAAACATTAATTCGATCCAAACTCGGGTCTTGAGTGAGGAAAGAACGATGAAATCCTTGTGCTTGTATTATTCCAACTCCACCTTAGCCTCCTTAGGTCGAATATCTGTCAAAAAGTTAGAAAGTTAAATTTTTCCATGTATTTATATCAAGTATGATCGGGCCAAGACGAAATCATCTTTTCCTAGCAGAAATAAGGAAAATAACTCTGTAAAACTTGTACAGGCACGCTGCATGGGGCGACGCGCCATGTAAAGCATTAGCGAGGAAATCCAGAGAGCTAGTTTCTGACAGGAAGCAAAGGATTGCACAAGCGTGGCACCACACGCGCCACGACACTGGGGAATTCTCAGAGTTCGGACTAAACTTCGAGTTTTGACGTCGACCCCTGAACACGATCCTGGCTTGATTCTTTAGGCGTTTACTCAGACGTCAAAGCTCCAAATCACTCGAATTCATTCCACAACATCTACATAGCTACAAGGCATACAACACACAATAAGTGCAAAATACTATCAATTAAAGCTCAAATACAAGTAAAGTGCAGTAAATTAGGGTGCAATAAGTGACTAAAACACGTAATTATAGCCTACAATCATCGTCATCCACACCTTCTTATCAAGGGCCATGTCCTATAAATGTGTAAAAAAAATTGCAAAAAGAGAAGGTGAACTAGTTAAATGTACTAGTTGAAAATGGATAACGTATAACTCTTACATGTTATCAACGACATGATTGTCGCTATAAACTAAAGGACTAACAAGGCTTTCGACAAAGGTTTCTGCCTGAAAGCTACCTTTAATTTCAGGAACCTATAGCTGTCTTGTTGAATCATCCTTTAGATTGTATATCATGAAAAATAATTTAAACAAGAGTAAAATTTCACCCTTATTTGACACACAAAATGGTTGATAATGCACATAAGGACAATTGATGGTCAACATCTTTGTACAAGATGCTTTAACTCCATAATAATCCTCCTTCATAACCCACACATCGAAATGAGCTCCCCTATTATAAGTATAAAGGACGAAAAGATTACTTCTTAATACTCCCAACTTCAAACTAAATAATTTGCGTTGTTGTCCATAATTGAGTTGCTCTACCTTTCCCCATATCTCATATGTTAAATCAAGAAAAATAATGTTGCAGTCCTTATACTGACCAACCTTTTCAGTTGTAGATGAAATCCAATAAAGCTTTCCATCGACAAACATGGCCGAACAATCCATCAGAAAGCCCTGATAATCCTTTACTGTTCTCCAACAATCCTTCTTCAGACTGTAAATCCTTGTCTTACTATACGGAGGATAATCACAAATGGCATTGATTACAACCACTTTATAATCTTTGTGTAACTCATCATATCCAAAACCATATCTAAAGTGATTAGAGAAACGCCACATTGGTGTATTTCCAGACTTAGTCAATTTCTTCGACTTCCTAATTAATGGGTTCCAAATATACAAATCAGCTTCTGAATTTGTTGGAAATTTATTCTCTGTGGCCAAACAAATCAATCCATTGGCAGAACCAACATACCAAACAGAAGCAGAAGCAGAGTTTTTCATGGGATAATCAATGTCAAATGCCTCAGTCATGGGGCTGTAAAGTAAGAAATGTCTAGAACAGACCTTGAGATTGGAATGAAACCATAACAAAACCTTATGCTGGTTGTAATCTAATTTGTTACTAATAATTGACGATGAATGGAGATGGGATTTTTTAAAATTTATGTAACGGCTCGACTAGTCGTTTTGAGCAATTGCATCCGGTTCGGCAGTTTGAGGTCATGAGTAACTTCACATAGTGTATTATGACTTGCGTGCATCATCGGCTTGGAATTGTGAGTGGTTCGAAAATGAGTTTCAGGAGCGACTCTCATTTGAGAAGCTCGAAGTTGAAAGAATCGGCCAAGATTTGACTTTAGAGTATTTGACCTCGAATCGGAATTTCGATGGTTCCAGTAGTCCGCATTTGCAAGTACTTTCTCGCATTTGCAAACTAGGGGAGGATTGGGCTTCAATCGCAAATGCGATAGTGGAGTCGCATTCATGACTCTGGGTTGTTCGCTTTTGCGATGACATTGTTCGGTTTTGCGGATATTGTTGGTTCACATTTGTGAAGATATGATCACAAATGCGATCTTCTATAGTCTATCAGGGGTCGCTTTTGCGATGCTTTGTCCGAAATTGAGAACCCCATATTGCAAATGCGAGATCTGCAGCTGGTTTATAGCTAAGCATTTTAGGATTTAGCTTCATTTTGATATATTTTGAACCCTAGCTTCGATGTGAGGCGACTTTGTGGAGGGGTTTTCATACCAAACTATTGGGTAAGTAATTTAATCAACTTTCAATTATATTTTGTTATTATACATTAGATTTAACATCAAATTCATGAGAATCTAAGAAAAATTTTGGGGATTTTGCCAAAGTTTTGAAAAAATAAAAATTTGTGAAATGAGAGTCGAATTGGACTCGGATTTGTAAACAAAACACATATATGGACTCGTGGGGCTATGGGTAGTCAAGACCTACCCTTGGACCCGAGATTTGACTGGGCGGGCCCAGGGTTGACTTTTATTAACTGTTTGGAAATTGTATAAAGATCATATCTTTGTTAATTAAAATTGTTTTCTCTTGCATTGTTTGATGAATTTAAGTCGTCGTTGGCTAGATTGAGCCGAGCAGAAGTGAATTTGTAAAGAAAAAGCTAATTTGAGTAATTGATTTGGCCGAATTGAGGCAAGTATCTTGCCTAACTTTGTGAGGGGAAAATCACCCCTTAGGATTTGAGATGATTGTGTTATTCATGTTATATGAAAGCCATGTACGCGAGGTGACGAGTGGGTACACAACCTATATGTGGTATTGGACCGGTTTTGAGTATCTAAACACTTCTTATGCCTTTAATTAAAGTGTCGTAACCTGTGATATCTTTCATTATTAATTTACTCTTACATGCTCTACTTGACGTTGTTAGCACTTGTTCTTCCTCTTTCTTGTTATTTTGCACTTATATATTTTAGTTAAAGTTGTTGGCTTCCTCATTGTCTTGTTCCCTCTTAATTATTACGTTCCTTCCATGACTCCGTGCTTATCTCCTACTTGTCTTAATTGTTGTAATTGCACACCTTAGTTCTCACGCGCTTCACTTGTCCTGTTGCTTTTGTAATATTTGTTGTATTCCTAGATTTTTATATGGTTCCTTTATTGTCGTGTGATCATACCCTATTATAGTAGAAATTCTTGTAAATTGAGTATTGAATTGTTGCTGTTAATTTAAATTTCTTGTGGATCGGGTTGCGCGTCGCAATAGGTGGAATAAAGGAGGATTTATATTGATACGTTTGGATCGGGTTGCGCGCCGCAACAGTTCAAATATGGGAGTATTATAATATTGACTCTAATTATATGGTGGGATCGGGTTGCACGCCGCAACATATATTTACTTATTATTATTGATATTTATATGGTGGAATAAGGGAAGATTGTGCTTGTATGGTGGGATCAGGTTGCGCGCCGCAACGAATTGTATGTGTTGTATTCATTGTTGTATTGTGTTAGCTTCTATATTTATCATGTGAGATGCTGAGGACTGATATCTCTGAGTTTACTGATTTAGAGGATTGAGTTGGTTTCACTAGTTTACTGCTTTGTCGTCATTTCCTGTTTTCCTTTCCTATTACTATTATTTTGGTAAACAGATTTTTAAGATGAATTTACTATGCTGAGTCATTATCCCATACCCTGTAGAGTTGTTGGTAATACAACGGTTTTAAATAAAGAAATTACTAACATGCTTATCTTATGTGACTCTTACATTAAAACTCGTCTTTTCCTCCGGTATTTTACTATTCTTAATAGTTGTCATATTTAACTTTAATTGATTTTTCAACTTAAACTCCTCATCCTATTTGATGGTTTTATCTTACTTATAGATTGTTGTTATGTTTTTATTTAACAAACTCTAAATTTAATTCAGTGGCTATCCGATGCTTTATTTTAATTTAAAATACTATTTTCTTCACCCAAATGATTTCTAAAATAATTTCATTTTTTCAATTGATTTCCTACTTTATACCATGTTGTTATTATGCCTTGTTGTATAAGATTAAATCTCCTGAATATTTTAAAGTAGCATTTGATACAGATACAAGGTACATGGTAGCACGTGGATTTTGGTGTGCGAAAGTGATTTGAAAAAATATGGGCACAAGATGCCATGTGTGTAAGGTTTGGAAGTTGTAACTTATGATCTGAGATTATGAGATGTGGTACCTGGGGTAATTCTTGTTGAAATTCGCACATTAGGAATGATTTGATTGATTGAGTTGTCATTAGGTTACCTTACTTGAACCCATTCATATTTCATTTGTACCTCGACTATGTTGTTTTCTTAGTTACTTGGTTGTTTCTTGTTGCCATTTGTGCTCCCCTTATTTTCACTGCTAATTGTAATTTGAGATCTTTTTGCTATTGGCCTTGTTTTGATATTCCTACCTTGTTAGCTTAATGTCATATCCTGCACAGGTTTACGTATCCGGTAGGTGTCTTGACCCGGAATCGTCACTACTCTACCGAGGATAGGCTTGATACTTATTGGGTACCGCTGTGGTGTACTCATGCTATGCTTTTGCATATTTTTGTGCAGATCCAGGTACATCGGGTCGAGTTGGTTCTGAGACTTATGAATGTGCGTCTCGAGACTTCAAGGTACACCTGCCCTACGTTCACAGGCTCCGAAGTCACCTTGTGTTACACTTTATTTCCAATGTGTCCTATTAGTCCGGGACAGTGATGTATTGTTATTTCTAATGACTCGTAAAAAAGCTTATGACTTGTACTATCGGTTTTGGAATATTGTATCATTGTTGGCTTATTATATAAACTCTTATTTCATGCTTATTAGTTATTTGGTTAGAGATTTATTATTAAATCAGCAAGTGTTAGGCTTACCTAGTCATAGAGACTAGGTGCCATCACGACATCGTACGGAGGAAAATTGAGGTTGTGACAAGTTGGTATCAGAGCTCTAGGTTCATAGGTACTATGAGTCATAAGCAGGTTTAGTAGAGTCTTGCGGATCGGTACAGAGATATCTGTACTTATATTCGAGAAGCTACACAAACTATTAGGAAATTCCATTTCTTTCATTCCTTGTCGGGCGACATTGATTCAGCTTGATACATATATCTTATGTTCCTTTACATCCTCCCATGTACCATATTGCGCATTCGATATTAGCTATGCGCCAATGGTTCGTGATGTTGCGGATGGGCCACGAGGGAGCCAGAGATACTCAACCATCATCTCAACGTGTCATCCAGATTGAGGATGCGGAAGAATTGAGAGATCATTCAGTTGTGCACGTGGGGGTACAACGAGTTCTGGCATCTAGTTGATAAGTACGAGCTTGGGAAGGTTTAATTGGTTGGCTAGTCATCGCGATCATGGTAGGGGCACGAGGTGGATATTGATTTGAGGATAGTTGGTGGTATTAGAGACCATGTGGTTCGTATGGGATTTCTACTCAGTGGAAGGTACATATTATCATTCAAGGCACTGGAGGAAGCGAGTTTGACTGTCACGAGAATGGACATGAGCTTAGTAGATGACTTGGGGTATCTCATGATTGGTGTTGTACGAGCTGTGAAGGTTAGTTTTTGTGGA
Organism: Nicotiana otophora; assembly: GCA_000715115.1. Classification (NCBI taxonomy): domain Eukaryota; kingdom Viridiplantae; phylum Streptophyta; class Magnoliopsida; order Solanales; family Solanaceae; genus Nicotiana; species Nicotiana otophora. The sequence goes on from AWOL01S0020196.1 coordinate 82,121, forward strand.
TCATTGGATGTTGTTTCCTATGGCTTCGTGCCAAGTTGGGGAGCCTACTATCGGCGATCAGATTGCAGGGTCAGGTGTTATATCAGTTTTGACCTGAGATGTATATATACGTGGTATTGAAAGGTTCCCCAAAATTTGTATACGATTAAGATCTAAGATTTGGATGGGATGATGTTGGGACTAGCGGTATTTCTGCGTCATTAATAAATATACATTTCAGTGTCAGAAGGGCTAGAGAAACGACTTCAGATTCACAGAAGGTTTATTCAGCATGGGCATCTCGATTACGGTATTATGGGGTGCTTTAGAGGAAATACAATAGTTTGTGAGCTTCTGGAATACGTGGTTTGTGCTAGGGTCTTCTGTATTTACCTTTGGTTTTGAGATCATTGTGTACCAACAAGGAGGAACAACCCTAAAGGAAAGTCGATGAGGATCCGAAGAAGTGGATCGACTCGGTGGTGTTGGCCTAACATGGCAGTAGGGGTAATTGGTCCTTTTTGGGTGTTAATTCTCTACCAGTGTTTGTAGAAGTACTCTTGGGTGAGACGATTTGCGTGGCTCGGTTGAATTGGGAAGATTCAGTCCTGATGGCGTAGTTATGTGTGGACGGGTGCCGGAGAGTTCTTGATGCTGTCAACCACGGCATGAGTTGGTTGTCCACTGCATACATAAGGAATATGTTGTGCATTATGGTTTTTCCTGGATGGATATCAAAAGTTAATAGAATGTTGGAATTATTGGATATCGCATGTAAAAAGCGTGTATTTTAGGAAATCACCATGTGATTTGGGTTGCGGATGCTTGGCTAGTGGTACGATGATTACCGGGTTCTGGGGGCTTTTGAAGTTCAGGTTTTGCTACGCGGTATGGATGATCTATGTGGGTGTTTCTATAAGATGATGGAGTATGAGTGACGCATCAGCCATTTGAGTAGTGTAGTTGATATTGGGTATGGAAGTTCTTGTATTCATGAGGTTCGGAGCTGGGTGTCCTCACAGGCAGACTATTTCTTGTGTGTGGATTGTGAAGAAATGTTGAGAATAGGATAACTGATGGCATGAATTATCGATAGGTTGCTATGGACTTTTGGAAGGATATTTACCTATTTGGGAATGATCGGAATTGATTTGGGGGCTATTTGAAAGCCCAAACATAATTTGTATTCTACATCGGATCAAGTTTGGGGTACTCTTGTGAAGTTGATATCATGGTCATGTTACCGGGATGAATGGATATTATTTGTGTCCCTAGCCTATGTTATGTGTTTCTCTCTTATGTTATGATGGACTGTGAGGTGGTATGATGGTTCTCACGCATGTGGTAATCCCATTCAGTTCTTATGGCGATATGGGCAACATAGCCTCGTGATGTTGATTTTCTCATTTTACCTCAGTTGTGCTTGTTTTCCTCCATGTGGCATTATTTTGTATTCATCTTCCCATAGTTATATTTGTGCATTCTATCGTACTTGATGCTGGCATACATGTGATCAGTGTGTGATGACCCAAAAGGTCATCTTATATTTATGCACTCCTCGATTTGCATGCGTAGTCCGGGCGTGTTTTCGGAAAATTGTTATGTTGCATATTGATGAAAATAAGAATTTTGCCTTAAAAGTTAATTTTAGTTGACTTTGGTCAATATTTTTGGTAAACAGGCCTGAATCCGTGTTTTAACTGTCCTGGTGGGTCCATATCAAATTATGGGACCTGGGCATATGCCCGGAATCGAATTAGGAGGTCCCTAGCTCGAGTTATGAATTTTTGATGAAAATTAAAAGTCTGAAAATTAATTGTTTTTAAGAATTGGTTGATGATTGGCCTTGTTGATACTAGGTCTGTATTTTGGTTCCGGAGCCCGGTATAGGTCCAACATAATATTTATGACTTATCTGTGAAAGTTGGTGAGAAACAGAGTTGGTTTGACGTGATATGGGCGTCCGGTTGTGAAAATAGGAATTTTAAAGCTTTCTTGAAAGTTTCATACGATTTAGTGCTAAATTCATAGTTCTAGGTATCATTTTGGCGATTTGATCGCGCGAGCAAGTTCGTATGATGTTTTTAGACTTGGGTGCAAGTTGGGTTTGGAGCCTCGAGGGCTCGGGTGAGTTTCGGATAAGCTACAGGATGTTTTAGACTTGTAACATTTGGTGTGTCTATGCTGTATCTGGTGTCTGCTATGTTGTGCTTCGCGATCGCGAAGGAAAAACTGGGGCTGGGAAGGATTTTACTCTATGCGAACGCGAGACCATGGTCACGAACGCGGAGCATTGGGGGGAGTTGCTCTTCACGAACGCGACCCATCACAAATGCGTAGCTTGAGCTAGGCTGGGCAGGGGACTTGAGATAACTCTATGCGAACGCAATCCCTGTCTCGCGAACGCGAAGGTAAGGTGGGCTAAACCTTCGCGAATGCGTAGAGCCTCTCGCGATCATGTAAGTCCTTAGGAGGTTGCTCTTAGCGAATGCGACAATGTTCACGCGATCGCGATGAACACTGTCACCCAACACTTAAACAGAATCCAAAAACGGGACTTAAGCCATTTCTTCAACTTTTCATAAAACAAACGGGCTAGAGTCGATTTTCAAGAGATAATTTCTTCCCCAAAGTGTTGGTAAGTGATTCTAAACCATTTTCTTTCAATTACCTATTTCATTTCATAAATTTTCAACCTAAAATCTAGAGTTTTCATGGTAGAATTTGGGGTTTGGGCAGAAACTAGGGATTTCGAAAATTTTGGGATTTAGATCTCAATTTGAGGTCGGATTCCAAAACCAATTATATATCCGGACTCGGAGGTGAATGGGTAAATAGATTTTGGTCCGAACCTCGGGTTTTGACCAAGCAAGCCCGGGGTCAATTTTTGAATTTTTGGAGGAAAGTTTGGGGAAAATCTAAATTTATTCAATGTAACTGATCCCTTTAGAAATATTTGATATTATTGAGTCATTTATGAATAGATACGAGTGGTTTGGAGGTGAATTCTAGAGGAAAATTTGTGATTGAGTATTGAGTGGCCTTCGAAACGAGGTAAGTATCGTGGTTAACCCTTATTTGAGGGAATTAGAAACCTTAGATTAATTGCTATGTGAAATTCATGTGAGCAGTGTATATGTGAGGTGACGAGTACTTATGCGCCACCAATTTACCTATTTTTCTTGTTTCTCCCGTTTTTCTTATATTGTCTCTTTTCCATGCCTAATTGCTATAGGTTTAGTCTAATGTTGTTAAATTAATCGTTCTTATCATGTTTTCGGATCTTCTGGTGATAATTGAGTATTTATTTCGAAGTTGAGATTGATATTATGAAATCAAATATTGAAGTAAAGTTCATACTTGTTATTCTATCTCCCTGTTGTTATTTATTCATTGCATTATGATAAGGGAGAGTGTTAATGCACGAAGGGTGATGTCGTGCCATGATATGAGAGTTAATGCACGAAGGGTGATGTCGTGCCATTTCTATTGATTTTATGGTGAGGTTGAGAGTAAAAGCACGAAAGATGATGCCGTGCATTTCCCCTTTACTGTATTCGTAGTTCCTGTTGATTCATAGTTTATTGGTTGTTCCAGATATTATTTTGATGTAGTTCTTTATCTCGTGTTTCCCCCAGCATGTTTCCCTCCCCCGATATTTCCTGTCTAGCTCTTTATTACTATTATTTGTATATACACTGTTAAATGGTATAGGATGATTTGTAGGTGCCTTGCCTTAGCCTCGTCACTACTTCGTCGAGGTTAGGCTCGACACTTACCAGTACATGGGGTCGGTTGTACTGATACTGCACTCTGCACTTTCTGTGCAGATTTTGGTACCGGCTCGGGTTCATCGAGATTCTTGTTGTTGGACCGCTATCCGGAGACTCAAGGTAGATCTGTCGGCATTCACAGACTCAAGGTAGATCTTTCATTCAAATAGTTGGTTGTTCCAGCAAAATAGAAGGAAGGTAAGGTAAGTGGATTATCTAACAAGTTCAACAGATATAACAACAAAGTACAATTTCATAAACTTATCCCACAAAGGGGAAATGGAAACACAAAATAAACACAAGGAAGGGTATCCAACATAATATCTGTTGCATCGTACAATCCGCTCCCAAACATATCAATCCACATGGGGATACCCATCGAGCCAAATTACTCGGCTCACTGTGTCACGACCCGAAATTTCCACCGTCGGGACCGTGATGGCGCTTAACATTTCACTTGCTAGGCAAGTCAGCGTTAGAGAATCATTAAACCAATCCTTATTCCATTAAGTAAATAACAATAATTAGCTAAGATGAAATATAGTGAGTGCTAAATAATATAAAAATTGCATTAATTCTACCACCCAGATCTGGAGTCACAATTCACGAGCATTCTAGAATTCACTACAAGTAATAGTCTGAAAGAAATACAACTATTTGAATGAAAGATCTACCTTGAGTCTCCGGATAGCGGTCCAACAACAAGAATCTGTAAATGCCGACAGATCTACCTTGAGTCTCCGGATAGCGGTCCAACAACAAGAATCTGTGAATGCCGACAGATCTACCTTGAGTCTCCGGATAGCGGTCCAACAACAAGAATCTCGATCAACCCGAACCGGTATCAAAATCTGCACAGAAAGTGCAGAGTGCAGTATCAGTACAACCGACCCCACGTACTGGTAAGTGTCGAGCCTAACCTCGGCGAAGTGGTGACGAGGCTAGGACAAGACACCCACATATAACCTGAACAGCATAATCATGTTAGTGGCAACAACAGTAAATAAAAAAATAACGCAGGAATAATGGAAGGGGAACATACAGTGGGGGAATACAACATAAAAAGTGAGAATAATGAAAAGACAGAATTAAACCGAAAATCCTTAAACGAATTGAGCAATTAAAACAGCAAGGAAAACTGCACGGCATCACCCTTCGTGCTTTTACTCTCA